>CATIXQ010000008.1:10680816-10718911 GCA_949711755.1 Leptidea juvernica
AACACAAAGTTTTCGTAATATCAGTATAGTTTGGAGGTGTCGTTTCATTATATGCCCATTATCGTATAGATACGAAGGGGAGCTATCGAAATTTTTAGTACACTTGTAAAATTCTTAGATAATTAATACGTCTAGATAGAGTCTCTTACTGTTACATAACCGATAAAAACAGGCCATGTTTAATACTTTAGTATACCTGACAAGCTACGTCGTACACTGTCGATTTGTGTGACACTTTGCACACTAACAGTGCGTGAATTGATCAAATTAGAGGTTAGTTCTAAACACAATTTTTTTTCGACGTTTTCACAGCTTATGACGACCTGTATAGCCGAGTGGTTAGCGATCCTACCTACTAAGCTAGAGGTCCCGGATTCGAATCCCGGTAGGTGCAAGCATTTATATGATGAATATGGATGTTTGTTTCCGTGTCATGGATGTTTAAATGTATTTATGTATCTTTATATGAATTTATGTATGTTTAAGTAAGTATATTGTATTAAATATATCATTGTCTTGTAACCCATAACACAGGCTATATATGCTTAACTTGGGGCAAGATAATTTGTGTGAAAAGTGTATCAATATTATTATTATTATTATGACAGTCTATCTAGACGTATAAATGATTTAAGGTTTAATCACATGATTTTAGAAACATATTTAGTTCATTTCATTAATCGTAATAATTAAAATAAAACAGAAACAACAATAGTATTTTCCCTCAAGCCTATGACCGCTTCAACTTCGCTTTTGTGGGCAGTCGACAAATTGTCGCATGAGTTGCACTTACTTACAAAGTATTGTATTAGAAATGCGACAATTTATGTATTATTGCCGACTTTTATTTATTAAATTAAACATTCAGACGCGTGAATCTCAACTCAGTTTTGATATTTCGATTATGTTTTTTTTGTTATTATTTTATTTATTTTAGTGATTTTATCTTTGCGTGTGCCAAGTATAATTTGCGTGCGATAAGTAAACTTTTAGCACTCGAACAACAGTTTCATTTACGAAAAAACTCATGCGTAATTTAAAAATGGGACAGATGCCGGGCACAGGTTGCCGGCTAAATTATGGGTACCACAACGGCGCCTATTTCTGCCGTGAAGCAGTAATATTTAAGCATGACTGCGTTTCGGTCTGAAGGGCGCCGTAGCTAGTGAAATTACTGGGCAAATGAGACTTAACATCTTATGTCTCAAGGTGACGAGCGCAGTTGTAGTGCCGCTCAGTATTTTAGGGGTTTTTCAAGAATCCTGAGTGGCACTGCATTGTAATGGGCAGGGCGTATCATCGTCCCTTAATTTCATAAAATAAAATCATAAAACTTAACAGCGAGCGCCAAGATACTACATTTCCCGCCTGAGTAATACAAAATAAATTTCAAACGACAAAGAATTTGAATAATTATCACGCAGTTATTATTTATTTCCCTTCATCATTTTTCTACGTGGTTACATTAGTCTCCTGCGAGATTATAACCTAAAACCGTAAGCGCTGACCTACATAACTATTTTAAACAAGAAAATTAATGTCTATTCATCGCTGAGTACATAAAACGAGACACGGACAAATAGTTCTCTTTGCAACGTGCCATTATGACGTGTCGTGATGATGATCCCGATCTCCATAATCGACTGCTACAGTAGCCGGACAAAGAATCCGGTTTCCGACTTTCAATAGAAGCACTCATAAAGTCATATTCTTTATGGGTTCGCGTCAAACATCTTACCCTTCAAGAGCGCAATTTTTCAAAACATTGTCGTATCATTTTTCATTGCATCAATCAGGGGTCATGTTTATGTTGCTCTAGGGCTGTGCGAAGAGACATTTATAGTTTTATTGAACTTTGATGGTTATTTCGATAATAAGAGAGCATATTAAAGACACCATGTATAAATCTTAGACTACTACTAGTTTTCATAGCCAATATTGTCATCATAGGCAATTTATGCTACAATAATTACTGTCAATTATCAATAATTTAACACTAGTAGGAGGCGGAGGAGAACTTCAGCGGTGTCTTTTTCTGCCGTGAAGCAGTAATATATAAGCATTATTCTGTTTCATAAAAAAAACTACCTAGCAAGACTGACTTTGTTCAAATTCAAATTATGAACTGAACTTCAAAAACTACCATCCATTCGAAAATTCTTGACTCAGACGTGAGAGTTCTGTCTCGTTTGTTAGATAAAGAACAAAGTAATATTTATGTGAAATCATAACCATTGCTGATTTATTAACAAATAGGTAAGATTTGTTTTTTTTTTTATAAAAACAAATTGTTGGTCGATCTGTGTAACTTTAACTTGAAGTCTCAAATCTCGCATTCTCTGAAATTTGCATTGTTTTTTTTTCGAAGTTATATACTTTTAAAGTTTCTAATAATTCATAAAATACAATTCTCAAATAAAATGCAACTCATAGCCCAATAACCCCAGTACCCATCTAAAAAATATCTAACGAGCCAAAATAAGTTATCTTCTGTCGTCACTCCCGGAGTGCAACCTGTATTTTTTTTTATTACGCCAAATATCTATTTTATATTTTTATACGCCAAATGTATATCTTCTTGGGTGTGTACATAAGTAACAACATACTTATTTTTTAAATAACTCATCTATCCATATCAGTGGCAACTACATCGCAAATCATAACAAAAGAACTAGAGTAGCAACCCTGAAAACATAGCACTGCCCGCTGAAAACATAACAGGGCTGGTTAGCGATAAAACAAATTGCAAAATATTTTCCTTATCATAAAGTATTTTTATATAAATCCGAGAAAAGCCCTGACTCCACTTAAATTGATTATTTAAAAATAAATAGCGCGCAAGCCAATGAATATTTTAGCGACACTTTAAGACATTACACAAAAATACTTACAAAGACTTCATTCCAAACAGAACCTTGTTACATTCAGTTATAAGTGCTTTTTGAAAAACATAACACCCGTTTCAATTTGATGCATCTAACAAGAGGATTTGCGGGTTGATACTTTTTATTCTTGATCATTTCTTATTCAAATAATGATACAATACTTCTATCATTAATCAGCTGGAATATCAGGGGATTGAATACGAAGCTCTACATCCACGTGTTTTACATATTATTTGAATGGAAGTAGCATAAAAGTATGCACAAAAGGCATTTATTGTATTAAAATTCCTTTTGAATACTTTTTAAGTCAATTAAAGCACTCCAAATGAGGTAACAGTGCCAGGAACATTATAATTAGAAATACAATTTATAAAATATGGTACTGTTTTTTTTTGTGGAATAGGAGGACAAACGAGCGTTTGGGTCACCTGGTGTTAAGGGATCACCGCCGCCCACATTGTCTTGCAATACCAGAGGAATCACAGGAGCGTTGCCGACCTCTAAGGAAGGTGTACGCGCATTTTATGAAGGTACCGTGACATTTGTCACTTTACTGTGTCATAATTATTGCTATAAGTAATATAAGTCAGCCATTTTTTTTAGTGTATTTATAGATAACGCCTGAACAGCGCCTTAAAATTTAATAGTTATATTAAAAACATTTATCAAGCTATTTTGTATCTTATGAAGCCTTCTTGTATTAGTTCTAAGCGATTTCTTTTTTCTAGAGTGATATTAATCAAAACCGCTATTTTGAAACCAACCAATTTATATATTTTTTTAGATTTAGTATTCCTGGATTGACGGAGACAAAAAAACTCAACTTGTGTTTTATGGCTTCTAATATGGATTAGCGTTTTCGGTACTTCAACAAGAAATTGTAATTTTATATATTTTTTATGAAAATAAGAGACGAGACGATCAGGAAGTTCAGCTGATGTAATTGATACGCCCAGCCGATAATAATGCAGTGCAATGTGCAAAGGTGCCTCCCACTGGTAGAATTTATATAAATTATAATAATGGGAAAGTATGTTAATCATATAAATGTGAAATGTATGTTATTATACTCATCAATTTCACGTTAAATTCTAGATATAATGCGGAATTTCACGCAGATGAAATGATGGCGGGGACAAACTAGTAAATAATACAGGTACTTATAAACCTTGTAATAATAAACCTTCGCTATCTGATAAGAAACTGCGTTTTGAAACTGACGAAAGGGAAAACATAATTAAAAATAATATCGGTGGAGTACAACTTTAAGGACGATGGTTTTTAATTATACGCTGAACTGTTGCTGTATATTAGTGTATGTATCGAGACCGAACGGAGGTCTAATTCGGTATATTTTCACGTGTCCTGCAGATGGCTTGACGTACAACAACGGATCGTTGTTGCGCGGACGCAGCCGTTGTACGTCCGATTGTTCGCTATATCGAGATCGCACGTGGCGCGAGGGCGGCCCGCCCTATAAGTAGCGTCTTACGTCGCTTCAATTATTCCTTTTGTTACAATATTTTGTTGCCAATGTAACACCAACTCATTATTAGTGGTCTGAGATAGTTTAAAGATATTATAAGTCAAACCCTAATAGATTTTTACGTTGAACGTAGTTGATTAGAGAGTGTTTTGTGATTGAAAGCTACTACAAAGCTGTGGAATGAGCTTCCTTGTGCGGTGTTTCCGGGACGATACGACATGGGTACATTCAAAGAAAGCACGTACACCTTCCTTAAAGGCTGGCAACGCTCCTGTGATTCCTCTGGTATTGCAAGAGATTGTGGGCGGCGGTGATCACTTAACAACACTTGACCCGTACGCTCGTTTGTCCTCCTATTCCATAAAAAAAAAGCTGCTGTACTGTTATGTGACATTTTAAATTTATTCTACAAAATTAATTCTAGGCGACAACCTCGTTGACATAAAGTTTGAACTTAGGTGATTAATTATACCTCTAGATAGACTGTGACAACTGTGAAATCGTCGAAAAAAATGAGATTTACGCTTAAGCCTGAGCAATGCACGCACACTAACACAAAGTGGCATACAAATCGCGAGTGTAAGTTGAAGCTTGTCACGCACACTAAAGTAATAAACTTAAATTTTACAATAAATTACCAAAAAGTGTTTCTGAATTATCAATAAATTAAGGGGATTTAACAGTGGGAGGCTCTTTTGCACAGGATGCCGGCTAGATTATGGGTACCACAACGGCGCCTATTTCTGCTGTGAAACAGTAATGTGTAGGCATTGCTGTGTTTCGGTCTGAATGGCGCCGTAGCTAGTGAAATTACTGGGTAAATGAGACTTAACATCTTATGTCTCAAAGTTACGAGCGCAGCTGTAGTTTCGCTCAGAATTTTTGGGGATTTTTAAGAATCCTGAGCGGCACTGCATTGGAATGGGTAGGGAGTATCAATTACCATCAGCTGAACGTCCTGCTCGTCTCGTCCCTTTTTTTCATAAAATAAAACACTTTACGCTTGCCATTTTGGCGCACTTGGTACTAGTATTTGTACTATGACGTCATAGTCCATAACAATAAACCAATCTAGAGGTAAGTTTGATGATTGATTCTTTATCATTATTGCTATCACATTTGATTGAATCAGCGACGCGTCGCATTTCATATATTTCAAAATCATTGTTTTCTTTTAAAATATATACAAAAATATAGATCTAGACATAATATAAGCGAAGTTATAATGTTAGTTAAAAATAAATACTTAATCAAATCATATAAACATACCCTATAAGCTTTCTATCGATAACTCGATTGTTTTAATACAAACATCAAATAATTATTCTTAGTATAGTGTTGTACTTAGGCGATAAAAAGCATTAGTTTATTAGGGAGTTTACATACGACAGCTGTCGCTAGCGCCGCGGCCACAGCTGCGCAGTTTGATGTGAAAAGCCCCGCGAACAGATTCACAGACGTCACCGTTGGGGTTTGGCGCTTGGACACACCTTGACATACACAGCTTGCATATTTTCCAAGTTTTCTCTACGTCATAGCAATCTAGTTAATGGGCCAGGCAATTTAAATCAAAAGTCTGGGACTATTTTACAAATTAACTTACGACTTAATTTTTAATTTTAACATAATTTCATTTATCTTTAAACAAGTTGTATAGTATGGTCGGCAAGGTAACAGATAATGAAAGATGTGTAACCCTGTAAGTTATCTGTACACTTAGATGTATATATTTTTTTATTTTTGTACGTAATTTATGTATTAGTGTGCGATTGTTGGGTTTCCGAATAAATAAATAAATAAACATGTTATAGTAGATACAGTCATTTTAATTACTCAAATATTTGAATGACGAAAGGGGGAAAAAACGGGAAAGTTTATTTGACTTTGACTATATTTGCAGTACTAAATAAATTAAAACTATCATTACGGGGAAGTGTACCAAGAATTCTGGCAGTATTTCCCCGTTGAATAGCTAGGCTGATCCGTTGACGGAAATAGCTGCCAGCGCTTGAGCTTCCAGTAACCCTATTGAGGCGCCTAGATAGTACTTTGTACATTCTCCGCGCCTCTTTGCCGTTACGGGCCAAGTATCTCTACACCAAACGGCACAAAGATGTAAAATTCACTGAGACGGGCACATTTGCGATGTTTGCTGTCTTCAGAAGTCGAAGCAGCAGCCCAAGCACTAACTGACGTAACTTGGACATGAGAAGGAGCCAGAGTGTAGACACAGTCGCGTCCTACACTAGTCATTCCCCGTGCCCAAGCCACCAGGGTTATTCCATCAGGACGTTTGCCATTGCGGCGGAATACCAATTGTCTCTAAAATAGCTCGTATATTAGTAGTGGCAATGCCCTGCGGATAACTTCATTAATGCTGGCACGACGCCTGATAGGGCCTGCCGACCCAAGGCAGAATATTTGTATAGTTTTCAATAAATTTTTAACGCTGTATAATCTCGCATTGTAACCATTCGTTATCACTAATTCTAATCAAAATGATATCCGTGGTGAAAATCTTGACTTTTATAAACTAATCTATAAAAAAAAAAAACAATTTCCAAATATTCTAAAAATTCCTCCTCAGAGTTAACTTCAGAAAATAAATTGCTAGCAACTTATAATAAAATGAACTTTTTCATGCAGGCCTTGTGATATTTTGTTTTCGTAACTGATAAATCTATAATACCTTGTTAATGTTAATAATACTTATACAAAACATTGTGTTCAAATATTTTCAACTACATTATTGTTACAATGCCCTAAAATCAAAATTTCTCAACATACCCACAACTTAGCACCTACAATGGCTCATTGAAGACTGACAATAGGAAAGCTTTACAAACATCAAACAGATGCTTACCAGAAGATTGTGAAAAGGTCCAAATAAACCAACAGCGCCGTCAACTCAATTACAATACAAGCGTATCAGATCATCTGCAATTAGGGTCACGAATAATTGAAGTTAAAGGTTTAAGGGCGTCGCTTTTAAAAAAACATTCATAAAACCCTCATATGTTAAAGTAAATCAAGATATCGGTCCCTATAGCACCTGGCTTTCACCCGGCACTATTTTATTGTTGCTTTCGTGTATTCAAAATTATTATATTGGTTTTCACAACTCAATGGCTCTGCGAGAATAGGTCCCCATGCGAATTTTTGTATCGTGACGCTGCGATTTCCGTTTCTCATTAAATATATTGATAAAGATCTTTTGGTAACACACTGGTATGGTATGGTATGGTATAGGGGCTCCTGTTTCCGCAATTAGACCACTAGCATGGGTCCATTTTGCGTGCAGTAATGGCCAGTTACTCCAACCAGCCCAGCTCCTTCCAGAAGTTCAGAACATTCCTGGGGTGTTCGCAGACTTCCTGGAGCGACCTCGTATTGGTTAAGGTTTTTGCCCGTTGTTTGGCCACCCCCGCACATTCCAGGATTACGTGAGCGACCGTTTCGTCTTCGGCCAGACAGCTTCTGCACTTAGGACTGTCCGTTACGCCGATTGTGAAAAGGTGTTTATTTAGTGATGTGTGACCCATTAGGGTGCCCACCAATAATGGTCCGTATAAACGGATGTCATGTCTGTTGAGGCTGATAAGTCTACGTGTTAGTTTGGGCGACAGTGCAGGTATCGCCTCCTTCGACTGTCTACAGCTAGAGACATTCATCCATCGGGTGTTATGTAGGTCGTTGGTGAGAGAGCGTATCCATGAGCGCATTTGGCTGAAGGGCAGTGGCAGAAGTGGCAATGGACCAGTCACTAGATTTGCCGATGCCCGCCTTGCAAGCTCATCCGCTGCATCATTTCCCAACGAACCGGTTCGTTGGTTACACACTAGTACTCATGAATTTCAGTTTTGGTTAATTCCAAGATATAAAGGTTCTGCATAAGAAACTGAAAGAAGAGAGTCGAGGAATCGATGGAGTTATAGAAGATGTAGTGATAGGCAATGGAAAGAAATTGTTGAAGTGGTTTGGTAATAAAAAAAATTAATGTCATCTCTATATTCACCAATGAAAGTCAAGCGTCACACATACACTAATACAACACAACAGTAAAAATGTGTCTTCAAATAAAACGGAACTATCTTTTATCTGTATCAAGTCCCAAAATAATGATTCTTTTGTACAGAAGAAAGAATCGTTATTTATTCTTATTCATCATTACATCTATATCAAACGGGGCCACACCACGTTCCGACTAGTAATTATAAGTACCATCAAAATCAGCCCCATTTTCACCAGTTGATAAAATAGCGTACTATGCTTACAAGTACGTGCGATCGTGATATAGAATACACATTTGTATAAGATACAACAAAATCTTAAAGCTAAACGTTGTTTTAGCCTGTATCCTGCTTTGCTTTGACACCAAACCCTTCGAAAATTTATACATCTACATAGACAGTGACAGCTGTAGAACGCGTGACATAAATAGCACCTAATAGTTACCCTGTATTTTCAGCAAACACTCGTGACGTATCGCGTGTGTAACACTGAGCTGTCTTGCACACTAAACTAATAAGCCTGGTCTGTTGTCATCCGTTGCCTAACAGCAACAGCCTCTAACTAGATAAATTATCTAAGGCCTACAAATCGTTGTAGCGAAAAGTAAGATAAATAAACCTTAACTGTCTTGAAATATCCCATAACGAAATTTTATATCGTTAAATGCAAGAGGAATAAGACTACAGATAGAAGGAAGATAGAGAGAAGATGGAAGTGATCATGACTGTATGTTTTCTCCAATCCAAACGTGTTTATAATTACCTAAATATCGATTGCATAAAAAGTTTTTATAAATAGCTTTAAGCTCTTTTCAGACTATACTTTACTATTGTGATATATAGTAGAGCAAATAAGGTCCTTATGCTATACTATATAGCACAGGGTTCACATTAAGCGATCTAATCGCAAGTATTTATGGGTAGTATATGGCAAGCTCAGTTGACCGCGATCTTTGAAGGAGCACACGATCGACACAATGGATTTAATACTGGATAGTCTTGAAAGCTCATCGAGCGATGATAACAATTACAACAAACTATATTTGACACTATCTTGTCATTGATGCTATCAAAGAATATAGAGGGTAGAGGCAAGGAGCATCATCTCTTAAGGCGAAACTAAATGCCGGCGACCTTGAGCGATATGAATTCACGGCTCCTTTGTAACAAATCCAATATTTTCAAAATTCTTGCGTCGAAAATGTAATTTTTTAACAGGCGCAAACTGCTTTATTGCTTACAATCCTCATTATTGATTACTAATCTGAATAAATGTACCAACATAAAAAAGTAAAATCTATAAGAACAACTTTTATGATAGTAGTATACTAAACAAATGCATGATGCCGAGAAAAAACTTGTTTAACTGCAAAGAAAACTGGTAGTTCATAATAGCTCTGGAGTGCTAAATTTAACCAACAATAAGCATTAGCAACCTAGAAGTAAGACTTAAGGGTATGTGTAACAGGATAAAGTAGTGTTCATAGCACCAAATCCTGTATTTTCACCACAAAACTTGTCTAAAAACACCTTGTTTGCATGTTTTCTGTTTACCCTTCGCCTTAAGGGAGAAAAATTGAAACAGTATCTAGCTTATGTAGTATATATTAGTTCAAAAACCATCCACAATGGCGCTGGTGTAGGCACAGGTTATGGTATGAAGTATGGTGAATGTAGCAATTGTAAAGGAATTGAAGTATGCCAACTTAAAAAAATATTATTGTCGACTAAAGTAGTTAAATAGTGAAAATTTCAACAACTTACGTTGTACAAAATAATATTGTAAATATAAACTTAAAGAGTTAAGTTAGCTTATTTAATACATTTTGACGAACACTTTTTCATATACACAGATGATTCTCCTTGCCTCTACCATACGTACGCAAGAAGGAAAATGCCAAACCATGGATATCAAAACATATAAAATTCAGAGGGAAACGTGGTGATTTCAAACTATTTGAAGATGGAAGAAGGAGGAAGAGGGCGGCTCACAATATAGCACAGCATGAACTCAATTTTATTGCGTATAATAAGCCAATAATATATTGTACAATGAAGTGTGAAAGTGTCAATAACAATATATGCAGGGCGATATTGTTGTGCTATGAACTATATGCTATTATATTAAAGCGTTATTTTCAGACTAAAAAGAGCTTTAGACTTTTTCTATCAATTAATCTTTTATCTTGCCGTTTTTCGGAGACTGTGTTATTTTTATTTCCAACATTTTCTTTAAACTAAGCCTTTCTTTTTATTGAAATGAAACATTTATTATCACAACATATAACTTTTCGCCTAAGTAAATTATTAACGAATAATAAATTTAGAGCTCACCCCATAACAACATCTTTATCATAATCCAATACGCATTCATCAGCAAAAAGGAATGAGCAAAACGAATCCGTCTAATGGTCCTATAGTTCCTTCATCAGCGCTCAGTTAAGTGCTACAACAATAGGAACCGCTCCCACGCCATGTCACAACACCCTACACCGATTACGACCACTATAACTCGATCTCGCTGCTAATCTAATCGTTGGATAGCATGTTTCGGCGTAGGTCGTAATCAAGGGTCTCTGTTGAATGGTGTTGATATGTTACTGTACCCCGATGTAGTGATTCAATCCGCCTTGATCCCCGGCGCTCATTATTGTAACGATTGTGGGAAAATCGGCAAAGTTTTTATAATAAATCTATGGGAGTTTCATTTTGACTGCGCAATACAATCCTATTGTTCGTACGCGTGGCCAATGTTTTCATGCCATTTAATGCAACGGGGATATCACATCGTACTGAACTGTTACTTGTGACGGAACATCTATATATATAAAAATTAATTGCTGTTCGTTAGTCTCGCTAAAACTCGAGACCGCCTGGACCGATTTGGCAAATTTAGGTCTTGAATTATTTGTGGAAGTCCAGAGAAGGTTTAAAAGGTGAATAAATAGGAAAATGCTGCTAAATTAAATAAAAACAACAAATTTGTTTTTCCTTTGATGTGTCCATACATAATTTCTATGAGAGAATTTATTGACGCACGGTTTGACAGTTCTGCTGTGAAACAATTTCAATATAACAACAGGGAGCATATTTTACGAAATAATTCTTGATGTTATGATTATTGACAAATTCATAAAAAACATTATTTTATTAATTATGTACAGAACAACGTCTGTCGGGTCAACTAGTTATGAAATATAACTGAAATATAAGGAGAGTTGAAGATACTTATAAAACTTATCCAAACTTTAATCTATAAAATAAATGGACAAAGTATTTATAAAAATAATAATTTAAAAAGAAGTTATACTAATTCTTTTTTTAACTATTTTTATTTTATTGTATAAATTATCTTTTAATTTTGTATTTAATTGTGTGGTTGTTGTAGATCTATTTCACTATATTCTGTTCTACACAAATAGAAACAAGGATCTTAAAAATCTTGTAGGTGTTCATGTGGTAGACTTTTATAATTGAAATTTTTAATTTTTAATAACGTATTTATAATTCTATTATTTCCCTACACAAAGTTGATTTGCTAATTTATGATATGACATTTGTAGAGTTAAAATTTAGTAAAAATTCAATTGCGCATCCAATTATCTTGTGATTGGCTGAGGTATTGATGATTACTTATGATACAGGCATGTTTTTTTACTTTTGAATAATGGTGGTATCTTTGTGAAATACGTAACTTTATCTATATCTGAAAGAATAACAAATTTAACTTAGTTTCCACCCTCTATGTTGCCATTAAACAGAATATCTATGCGGTCACGTGACTGTCACGTGTGTTAGCCCTGCCTCCCCCACGTCCCCCGCACCGCAAAGTTTCATTACTGACGATGGTATTTGTTCGCTGCACGCGCGTTCATACTATATAATACATTATTAAATGCCTTTTATGCTTATTGCGAATTAACCACCCCTTTCAGCTGAGTAATTAATGTTTTAATATTAAATTGTAGCGCTTGAAGCAATTTACGATATGAAATTCAACCACTAATATTGGCATTGCCTTTCGAGTTGATTATAAAATAGATTTACAAGAGCTGAATTAATATTGTTCAAATTCAATATCACGTACTTCACTAATTTTATCCATACAAAGAGTATGGACCGATCTACCACATTATCTGTTACTAACCATTTAGCTCTACATCATCCACTAACATCTTACAAATCAATTACCGCTTTAACCGTCCTTAATACCACAGAAAAAGATTTATTGATTTGCGTGAAGATGTCGCTTTATTTTGTGTCTTCTACTGTTTTATCAAGGGGAGTGTTCCGAAGAGCTAGAGGAACCTGATTCTTGCAGCCGCAAACGTGAATATCATATCCCCATCATCTAGATGTCAGATTTTCTTGAAAACGAAGAATCTATGAAATTTCTTTGCGGCTTGCGCTGTGTTTCCAGAACGAAACGACATGCATACCTATACAAATATCAATGGCTGGCAACGCTTCTGTGATTCCTCTGGTGTTGCAGGAGAATGTGGGCGGCGGTGATCACTTAACATCAGGTGACCCGTACGCTCGTATATCCTCGTCTTACATAAAAGAATGATACAATAAACTAAGAAGCTACATAAGTGATCAATAATTGGAATGTCGTTAGAAGAGTAAAAAAAACTTTATAAGAAAAATGGTTTGAAAACCGCAGATGGTTAGGATGACATCCAAGTTTGTGGCGTGTCGTGGAAAGTG
The DNA here is from genome assembly GCA_949711755.1 of Leptidea juvernica. Taxonomy (NCBI): domain Eukaryota; kingdom Metazoa; phylum Arthropoda; class Insecta; order Lepidoptera; family Pieridae; genus Leptidea; species Leptidea juvernica. The sequence continues at coordinate 10,693,908 of CATIXQ010000008.1, forward strand.
GGATTTAGGGCAGGAATCAGGTTTAACAGCTCGTCGGAACACTACCGGGACCAATGCGGTAGACTCGATGAAGCGACGTCTCTACATAACTTCTTCTTTAACAATTTGATAATGAGATCTAAACATGATTCCTCATCGTGTTGACTGGTACACGGATCATAAAGTCATCTTATGAGGATTCTTGGTAACTTTTAGAGGTGCTAACCTGAAAGGAACTGGTCAAGAGTGAATCAGACTCGAATACCAAGGGTTCCGCACTATGGCACAAGTTATGATACCAATTGTACTTTTTGAATGTTTTTGTAAATGAAACGTACTTTATTCACAAATCAGCCACAACAACACTTATAAGCCAGACAGATGGACAGACAGACGGACTTTCTTCTTTTGGTAATCCACCACCAGTTTACCAGTGGGAGGCTCCTTTGCACAGGATGCCGGATAGATTATGGCTACACAACGGCGTCTGTTTCTACCGTGAAGCAGCAATGTCTAAGCATTATTGTGTTTCGCTCTGAAGGGCGCCGTAGCAAGTGAAATTGTTATCTTATTTCTCAAGGTGACGAGCGCAATTGTAGTGTCGCTCAGAATTTTTGTGCATTTCAAGAATCCTGATCCAGCACTGCATTGTAATGGGAAGGGTATATCAATAACCATCAGCTGAACGTCCTGCTCGTCTCGTCCCTTATTTTCATAAAAAATCCCTCAAAGCATAAGGAAGATCAATGACATTGCTACGAACAGGATCTTCCGACTTATCAACTTACAAGAATACGAAACATTAAAGAACCTTACAAGACACGCATTTTAAACATACCTCAGTGCCCATCTCGAAAGCCTACAATTATCCCAGCGACCTTCGACCCCGAAATCTTCTCACATCGCTTCACACGAGAAAGCCACGTTTCCCATGGGAATTATATACCTTTGTGGTACAATATTATAAATTGACTTAATTATAATTTTCATTGATAATTCATTACACGCTAAAAGAATTTTGTTTTTTATTTCGTTGATATTATTTTTAGAAAAGTTTATTAAGTAAGTGAATAGTCTGGGATCCTGCCGAATACTTGAGCTCCTATACTTGGGCCTGAAGTAATGTTTAGAAGTAAGTCTTAGAATAATTAATTAATAATTAGTGTAAGATTAATATTGTATCTAATGAATATATTTGAAAGGATATTAAGCGGGAAGCGGTAGAAGGAATTTGCTGATAAATATTACTTATTATACGCCCCTAGTTTTTAAGTACCAAAAAAGGACAAACCGTGTTTATAGAATAGTGAAGTGATCCTAAATATTATGCATTTTTGTACTGAGAAATAACAGAATGATTACATATTAATCAATTCAAATCCAGAAATTATTGACATACTAATAGCGCGGGGTGATGAATAATATAATGGTGAACTTAACGAAGTATGACAATGATTTGCTATTTTCATGGGATAATTTTTGACACTGTTTTTTTCTCATAAATGTGTTCGGTTATACTCACAGATAAACTAGTTTTTTTGTAATGTATGAGCAATTATAAGAGGCTGATTTACATCTGTGCATTCATTCCAGATTTGGGAAACTTATCTAGAATCAATGAATTACTGGAACAAATCTCATTGACGTACGATGAACAACTAGAAACACAATCGCCTAATCAAGAGATTAATTTATACAGATTTTATACATTAACTTATACAGATCAAATTAAAACAGTCATTCAAATTAACACCTTATTTCGTAGCAGTAATGTTCAAAGACTATTGTATACACTCATTGGAAGTAATAGCAATTTAAATGAAATTATTTAGCAAAATGTCAAGTTACTGACACAATTTTTTTAATTTAAAAGTTACTTACCTGAAATACGACACTCCATCCTTTTTAACTATGGATATGATGTTATTTGGACAGCTTTTCACTGAACACTTTGTGATTGCGTGGCGTTGTATTCAAAGCGCGGTCGAAATACAACTGAATGAAAACTCTGCCTAATACAGTCGTACAGTTTTGATTGTAAGTCTAGTGGTTTATTGTATGTCAATGAATAAATCTACATCAACTTCTGAGTGATTATCATCTTTAGAAATAAAAATCTATATTTGTATGCATTCCGAACGCATTCATCAGATTGTGATGAAACTTTGACAAAACGTTCTGGGGTCAACCGTAACGGGACCTGACTCCATATATTATTTCTAAATTATTTTTTTATCGACTCTTCATTTTCTATGATGTACGTTAGTATGCCGGGTATATCAAGTTTATAATATACCTCACGATTGAGCCTCTCGGAGAGGTGAGAGATGAGATATTAGTTGAGGGTTAATTGAGCAATTCACAGTTCGTGTAACTTCGTGGCAGAAGGTTCTATTGTTCCTTCATCTACGTAGGTCTAGTAGCCACATTCTTTTTGTTGACTGCAGTTGAAGGCTGCCCCTCACGAAATTCGTCATGTAAAGAAACCCAACCTCAATTTCAACAAACCACCGCCTCACGGTGCTCAAGCAAGGTGTTTCTCTCCCAAAAGCATTTTGAAGACGAGCGGCACAGTCTTGCGGAGAGAGAGAACTTATAAAATCATAAAAAATCATCGCTCTAAAATCTTTTCGACTTAATTCCATTTTCGTTGCGTACGTACAAATTTGATGTGTGATAAAAAACAATTGACAAATGATTTCCTGCCTTTTTTTTATTACTAAGAAGGTTGCAAAGTTTCAAAAAATATAACATTCGAAATTCAAATATGTTGTTCCGATAAACTAGAAGTGCAAAACTTTTAGTGTGCCCCATGTATTATTACCTCAGGCAATTACAAAAGAAAGGTAAGAGCCAGTTTTGAGTCATATTCCCTGAATCATGTATTGTGTAGTACATACGATAACACAAGTACACACAGCGTATGTAATCTACGATACGGTATACAGTCGCCACGTGGCGGCGCGTGTCGGAAAAGCGCGCAATAAGCCCGCACCTGCAGGTCACGTATTAAGGGCTTCTCGCGCCCTCCCGTGGGAAATTTATAATGTTTACGCATTTACTCGGTCAATATTTAGCACGAGACTTAACTATGTAAAGCACTTACAGTGTCTTTATATATTTTTTTTTAGGAAGTGCAGGACAAGCCGTACTAGTAAGGTGACCTGATGGTATGGTAGTATGTCATAACCGCGGCCCATACCAAGAGCGTTGCCGACCCAATAAAGCATTACGGGCGGGAATGGAACCTGGAATATCGTGGTGAGATTTTTATTTTTTATTTATGAAAATAAGGGACGAGACGAGCATGACGATCAGCTGATGGTAATTGATACGCCCTACCTATTCCAATTCAGTGCCGCTCAGGATTCTCGAAAAACACAAACATTCTGAACGGCACTACAATTGCGCTCGTCACCTGGAGACATAAGATATTAAGCCTTATTTGCCCAGTAATTTCACTAGCTACGGCGCCCTTCAGACCGAAACACTATAATGCTTACACATTTCTGCTTCGCGGCAGAAATAGGCACCGTAGTTAAACAAATACACATACATACTTAAAAATAAAATAGATATAGTGAAAATATAAATATGTCTCCTAAGGATGTCTCCTTAAACAGTTTCACTGATTACACCAGTAAACAAAATTATACAAAATAATAAATAAATCTAACATAATGCAATGTTAGTGCCAAGATTTGTTTTATTCTTAAGTAAGTTTCAAGGGAACGCATCAACGAAAACATCATTAAATATTGAGTTTTGACGAGCAAACATTATATTCTTTATCCTATTGTGAATTGAATTGATTAAATTTAAACCCAAACTGATCTCATATATATACAGTACCAGACCTTAGCTGTATTGTAATTACACCAATTAAGTCTGAAATATAAGTGGAGGCATTGAATATCAGATTGGATGGTGCATTAGTTGGATGGAACAATATCGGTGATCAATCGGGGTGGATGTCTTGATGGGAGCGGCACGCGCTCGGCACTCCCACGAGGGTGCCTCCGCCTCGGCCGAGCCCTTGTCTAATGCACACACTAATTAAACCTTTCGCGATCTATTTCCATAATAGCTCTTTTATAATTAATTGTATTAACCGTGAATAACTTTATAATTCGCCAACTACTTGTGACTCTTTCTGCTGGGTGGTAGATAGCATACATCTTACATTTAAAAAAAGCGGCCAAGTACAAGTCGGACTCACCCATGAAGGGTTCCGTAGCAGCAAGTAGCATAATATAAAAGTTGTTATAGTTCGTTATAACGATTATGACGTATTAAAAAAAACTACGTACTAGATCTCGTTCAAACCAATTTTCGGTAGAAGTTTGCATATTTATGTACATCGTATATTTTTTAAAGTTTTATCATTCTCTTAATTTACAAGTTACAGGGCGGGGTAAACACATTTTATTACTTTGGAAGTGTCTCTCGTGCAAATTATTCAGTTTAGAAAAAAATCATATTAGAAACCTCAATATCATTTTTGAATGATAGATTCTAGTTTCAGTTCTAAGTATGGGGAACCCCCATAATTTATTGCTTTTTTTCTATTTTGGTAAAAATCTTAATGGGGTTCACAGAATACATCTACTTACCAAGTTTCAATAGTATAGTTCTTATGGTTTCGGAAAAAAGTGGCTGTGACATACGGACGGACAGACAGTCATGACGAATCTATAAAGATTCCGTTTTTTACCATTTGGCTACGGAACCCTATAAAATTAATATAATTTTCATCTGTCACCTCATGTTAAGTGATCACCGCCGCACACATTCTCTTGCCACCACCATACCATAGGATTCCCAGGAGCCTTGCTGGCCTTTTGGAAAGGTGTTCGCGCTTTTTTGAAGGTTCCCATATCGTATCAGCCTGGAAACACCACACAAGGAAGTTAAGTGTACGTGGAAAAAAAGTTCCAGGAAAACTGCACTGCGGAGGAACGCCACACATCCAGATGGTGGTGATGATATGGGCTGTGCCAGACCAGAGGTGACAGAAATAGTCCATATGTCCAAGTATGAGGCTCCTTTGCACAGGATAGATTAGGGGTACCATAACATGCCTATTTGTGCCGTGAAGCCGTAATGTGTAAACATTATCATGTTTCGGTGTGAAGGGCGCCGAAGCTAGTGAAATTACTGGGCAAATGAGACTTAACATCTTATGTCTCAAGGTGACAAGGGCTATTGTAGTGCCGCTCAGAATTTTTGGGTTTTTCAAGAATCTTGAGTGACTCTGCATAGCAGAGCGTATCAATTAACCAATTAATATCAGATGAACGACCTGCTAGTCTCGTCCCTTATTTCACAAAAAAAAGGAAATATGTTGTCAAACCTGCGCTTTGTAGAGCGCTTGGAATATTGATGTAACAAATTCTGTAACAACAACATCTCTACAATTTTATTTATTTTACTTGAAAAAGTACGGTCGTAGACCAGTTACACTGATTGAAGATATACATATATATTTAACTAATACATATATCCAAATTACAATGCTTATGATTTCGATTACTGGAGTTGTCAGTCACAGATCGTTGTAGAGATCGGGAGCATCGAAACGTCCATGTAGAATTTTACAGGCTGTTACTAACTGATCTAGAGTCCTTCTTACGTCCAGGGAGTTGTATCCCAGACTACCGAGATAAAAAGTGGTGGGATGAAGAAAAGGATTATCGTTTTGGCGTCTTTTATAACATGTACCTATTGCATTTTCTCTAAGAGTAGTGAGTAGCTTGCTTCATGCGGGTTCGAGACGCAAGCGGTGAATTCCATTTTACTGCGCACCGGAGCGTTGTAAAGCAACTTCAAAGCAAGGTCACTAGATCAGCACGTAGGTTGTGACAATTTCGTATAACAAATCCCAATCGTCGAACTGATTCCCTTGCCAACGCAGAGCTGTGGTCATGGAAAATTAGCTTTCGGTTGAATGTAACGCCTAAATCTATATAAAAATACATATATAATCATAATAATACACATTGCAATCGGTTTGCCGTTAGTAATGTCGTATGCATAAACACACAAAGTTCAGAAACTATTATTTTGGCTTCGATTGTATATAAGTAAAACGTGTACGAAATTGTATTAATTGAAAAAACATTTAACGAATCGACACGGAGCGCTAATAATTTTATTATATGTATAGATTTTAGATATGTATAATCCTAAACTGCTAGTACAGCTATTCCCAAGTCTCGACTGCACGATTTCTATTTTAAAGTCAGGTAGGTACACACCAATAGTCAACTTAGTGAAGTGTTTTTATGGCTAAGTATCTCTAGTTCGACAAAAAATGTGCTTTGTCACGCTCAATATTGTTCTCACAGGTGTAAATTGTTTTATGACGGTCCTTTCGAAATATCAAGTGTGAAATTTTGAATTAAGAATAAATTGAATATTTCAAAAGAATACTTTTTTAATGTGCGTTTAACATCCCGAAGATTCATCCTGTGGCCCTGTTTGGTCATCCTAACTTCTCTTCGACGTGGCTCTTATATCAGCTTTAGTCTTGTAATAAATTTTGGAAAATAAATTCTTTATAAGATAGAGTAGTACAAACTAGTGTACGGATTAAATGATGTTAAGTGTAATCGCCGCTATCGTTAGCAATAGAGGAATCACTATACTTTGCCAAGCTTCTAGAAAAGTGTACGCGTGTTTTTAAACTTATAAAGTTGACGAAATAGAACGCCATCTCTTGGTAATTTATAACCACTAGGACAGCTCATAAGCCTTCTATATGAAAAATTCTGGCTGCGGTGATTATATACCACCATGTGAGTCGTGATTTTCGCAAATGCGCCGTATGTTCGTCTTACATAAACAAACAAATATTACCCTAAGTACTACTTAGGGTCATCAGAACGTGGGCGTAAGAACGAGCGGTGTTTTTGTTGACAAGCAGAAAACGAAAATCGTTTTCTTAATTAGATCCTGATGACGTAAACACACCCAGTGTTTAACTGCGATTACGTAAAGCCCAAACGTTACAGTTACAATAACTGAGACAAAATGAAAAACAAACTACACATTAATGGATATTTATTGATAATAAGCAACTCAAAGATTAATATACAAATAAGTGTCTAATACCCGAGACGATAAACAAGTTTCAATTCTCCTCAGTGCTAACATCGCAAAATACAAGATTACTTCTTTCTATAACCATTGTCTCCAATTTGAACAAAGGCCGTACCTGTCTCTTTGAAACAAAGTCCTTAAACAAATTGCACCGCAAGGTGCTTTTAATGCAAGATAAAGGGACAAAAGATCGAGGTACGTGTGGAGACAATAATTTTTATGTCGAAGATTTCGTTCCGGAAAATATAATTTCTGAGGTAGCCGTAACGACACGTTCAGACGCCGAAATGGTCATTTAAGTAAATAAATTGTCTTACCTGACCACTGAGGCTTCAACACCACACAAATTCACCACAAAAACCTGTGTTGATCTTAGATTAAATTATTATTTAATACGGGTGGTACATTTTACGCTTATGTAATTATATATAGAGGAGTGGATAAGTGGGCACTTTATTAATAAAAAAAAGTTGAATTTGGTTACATTTTGGTATAATTATCATTTGCATTAAAGTATAAATAAATTGTTATTTTTCAGTCAACCAATACTTAGTTGCTGTTTTAAAGTTGATCGCTTAATTTACTTAATATTGAAGTATCCAAGTATTCATTATTTCTTTTGGTATAAGATAATATGCTCTTATGATATCTTAACATATTTACAGTGTATGTAGTATATTACAGTTACCCGTTCCAGTATAATTGAACGCTATTGAGAGTTTTGATCATAAAAAATCCTAAACAAATATGTAATTGCTAATAAGGGTTATTTTATTGTTTAATAATGCATTTTAATGCAAATCAAGGAAATATTACAAATACTCTTCTCGTCTCGTCGCAATAATCTTGAAAAGTGGTAAACGATCAAGTATCTCATCTGAAACAAAGTACATACAAACGCCCGTGGTCAAGTCAATGTCGAATAAACTTTATTCAAATAGGCTTAATCTAAGCGCTTTAGAATCGTTATTATAAGATTTTAATTTAAATTACTAAATCTTACATATCGTCGGAAAAGGTTGAGCTCGCGAGAAGAACATACAAGAAACTCAACGACCACTATTTTAATCAAATAGCGTATTTTACATTGACTGTAATATACGAGTATATAACACATTAGTTTTTAAGGTGCTGCATCCAATATATGAATCATGTTCAAAGTTGAGAGGCGTTTTAAGTATGAAATATTTCATAACGAGTAATAAAAAATATGCTGTATAAATTATGCACTGGATGCATCGACCTTTAGAGCTTGAAATCATAAAAAGCATTTATTTTCTCAAAATTGATTCCTTTACAATTATTTTTGAAGTCATTTCTAATATACTAATACGTCATAATTAGTAATTGAAACAAACTAATACAATGATTTATTAACAGGTCGATCAGGCACCACAAGCAGCACTCGTTCACGAGTTGACGCATAGACCAACCATCGTTCCTTTCGCACATAGTTGAGGGAATCAGACGACCGGTACACGACGCCGCTGCAAGCAAGCTCTAATCTTTTAGGTCCCTGAGTCATCTCCAGTGGGAGGCTCATTTAGGTACCACAGCGGCGCCTATTTCTGCCTTGAAGCAGTAATGTGCAAACATTATTTTGTTTCGGTCTGAAAAGCGCCGTAGCTAGTGAATTTACTGGGCAAATGAGACTTAACATCTTATGTCTCAAGGTGACGAGCGCAATTGTGGCGCCGATCATAATTTTTGAGTTTTGCAAGAATCCTGAGGATTGTAATGGGTAGGGCGTATCAGTTACTATCAGATGAACGTGCTACTCGTCTGGTCCCTTATTTTCATTAAAAAAACTCTCAGAAATTGTCTAAATACATATTTTATATAGATGATCAAGCTCATAAATACTTATAGTCTTGTATCAACGCAGACTGTTTACAAACATATCATTAGATTAATTGGTATGAGTTAAAGGGCCCGCTTTTAGGTCCGCGGTCAAATAATACCAATAAATAAATTATAGTCAACCTTCCAACTAAACAGCTCTGTTGTATCAACGCTACCTGAGACCTTTAATCCGGCCTCAAAGGTGACTTTTTGCGAACGTTTTTTAACTCCGTTATATTTCGTCGAGTTCTTTCTTTGTGTTACAATTAATTGTTTTTTATTTACATTATATCGAATATGCCAATGAACTGATATTTAAATTAATGTTATGAGTATTTTGATATCTATGTCATTAAACTTTATCAATTTTCGTTGTAAATTGGCCTTTGTTTGTGATTAGCGCTTCAGTTGTGTTTAGAAATCTGTAAATAAAGCTGATTTTATGATAAAGTCTAAAATATATTGTAAGGAGTAGGTTTCAAATAAACTTTTAATAAGTATCTGACTTAGTTCTAATTCTTTTTAATATTATTAAGTTGTGATATATTCTGAAATTCTAATTAGCATCAATTGTATCTTATCTTTATTTAGATAACCTACTAGAATCTACTTTTATTTATAGCTACTCTAATTGTACTGATAAATAAATAAATAAAAAACAATGTCTTCAGCGATGACTTCATTGTATGGTGACTGTAAAGTCATCGAAATGTGAAATTCAATAATGTCAACATTAAGTTCAATTTCAAATATAATAAATTGCAAGTGGCTTACTTCATAGATAAACTAGTAAAAATACTTAAAATAAAATACTTTTTAAAGTATTAAACGCAAATAATTGTAACTGTATTTTTACATTAGATTTTGCGTAGAAGTTACATTTCTGTCTACAGCAAATACCACCTCCGAAACAACAAATATCATTAATCTTCATAATGACAACTATTACAAATACTATCTTGACTCATTTCAACCGCAGTCCCCCTGAAAACGTGTTCTGGAAAGGTCGGGAAACGTCTGGTTAACTAAAATAATCATAAAAATGTAACTTTTGCGCAAAATCTAATGTAAAAACTCAGTAACAATTACACGCGTTTTAATACTTTAAAGAGTGTTTTATTAAAATAGACTCATATTTCCAGTCTCGGACCAGAGTTTGGCGAGTCAACATTTCCTGAGGATGCCTCGTGCAGAAGTGAAACACGTGTCGAATTATTTGAATACAAATATTGGCGGAATTAACACTCAATAAATTCAAAATATATGGGTAGACTTTTATTTCCCCTAAAAAAACATGAGTTATACAAAGGTATACCGACACTAAAACCAAAATAACTTTTGAAGTGAAGTAACAAGAATAATTTATTATAGAAATAAAAGTGTAGCTCATTTACCTGTGGCTACGGTTATCGACAAGTGGATGCCGTCACGTACAGCCATTGTTCCCCTCCCCTTAACAGCCTTCACCCCCCACGGACCCAACACAAACACAACCTTAAAGAAATATTCACACAGACCAATCTGGTGTTCCAGTGCTTTATAATTTAGTTATTGGTAAGTGTGATTATTTTCAAAAAATATCTTATTTATGTCATATTTTTATGTCATTGACAACTACTTGCTAAAACGAGTACATATTGTTTTTGATTAATAAGGTCATTAAGTTCATGAAAAAGCTTAATATGTAGGTAATATAAAAGTCCCTAATATTATTTTAGAGTGCCACTAATATTTTTGGAGACATCCGGTGCTGATCCATTTTGCGATAGCCTCATAGCATTTAAACGTAAGTTATTGCAACTATTAGTATAGTGATTCTTTAATTACTTGCATCATATTTTTCTATATACTGTATAAGTCTCTGTGTTATATAAGTGCCCAATAGAAATGATTCTCATTTATGTTGTGTACACCTGTAATTGACTCATACACTGGAACTATTTTTGTGCAATATTTAAGTTTAAGAGTGTATTGTGTATGTGTTGTTGGAGCACCTTTAAATAAATAAATATTTAATGCCGTTATTTTTCTAGTGTCTGACAAAGAATCAAATTTAGCAAATTCTTAGGAATGTCCTAAATGGTAGTATATAGCTACATAAAGACTAAATTCTATTAGATTCGAAAAGCTGTACACTAATTAAAACAATTACAATTTACAACGTATTTGAAACTACCAAAAAGAAGAGAGCGCACCACTTTACGCTATTATGAATTGTCAAAATTATCCTCAAAGAGTTCTCAGTTGAATGACCCACGAATAATTCCTAAATGACTTCTACCAATTGGGATAAAATTAGAATTTCGATTTTATACGTGTTGTTTGCTCTTTTCTTTAAAAATATATTATTTTATTTAGATAAAGTGATGAACATTATCAGATTTAATTACAACGTTAAAATGAAGTTATCTGATTTAAAATCACTATTTTCATTACCATCTTGTATATATAAATTACGTAATAATAAAAATTAACTATAAATTTATCATCAAAAATTACAATTATATTATTGTGATTGTGAAAAATAAAACATTTTCAAGGAGACAAGTCTCTAAATACCCAGCTTGAGTAAGATTTTTTATAGACTAGTATGTGACTCTATATTTTGATAAATTTGAAAACATAAGAACATTAGATTTCTTCTATAATTAATGAAAATTAATTTTGAATACACAATTAATTAGCATCTACATTAGCAAGGCGATAAGAGCAACAATGGCGCTAAGACAGGCTAAGATAAATTCTTAACAAGTTCCATCTAAATTATTTAAAGTGTGAGCTTTTTTATTATTCCGAATTTTGTGTCAATCCTTAAAATTAATTACAATAATCGAAAAGAAGCCTACCTGCAGTCACAGGTGGGAATTATGACACATTTGTTAGTATATAATTGAAAATATATAATAATAATGATAGATATACCTACATGATAAATTTAAAACAATATTGGATTGAGAATTATAGAGAGCCTGTTGGAAACACAACGGCCTTAGCAGGGCCGCCCAGAGCACATCAGCGCAGGCACTCGGCAGACGCCGCCGCCGCCATGGGAAAATCAGGCTTCGACGGCCCCTGTGCACCCGGCGCCCATTGGTGCACGCCAACCCGCCCCGTGCCCCACCAGCGCGCATATATAAACGCGCGCGCGGCGCAGCGCTTCATTCCTCGCTCGCAACCCGCGTCAGCTGCACGTGTCGTGTGTTACTCAGTGTTCGTGTTGTGTTGTCAGTTGTCACGATGAAAGCCATAACGGCAGTGTGCGCCACGGGAGCTTCAGTGCCGGCCATCGCCAGCGGTCGCGTCCAGCGGCACAGAGACGGCGAAAACGCCGAGATTCAGATGTACCTCTCGAAGTTACAAGATCTGGTGCCTTTCATGCCTAAGAACAGGCGGATCTCGAAGTTAGAAGTTATTCAGCATGTGATCGATTACATTTGTGACCTGCAATCCGCGCTGGAGAACCACCCCGCCGTGGGCCAGTTTGAGGCGGAGGCAGCGTTAGCGCCTGCGTGCTCGTCGCCCACACCCCGCCAGATAAGACGCCCGCTGGGACCCCGGCCGGCGCCCAACACCATCCTACCTTCATACAGGACACCCCTCACACAGTACACGAGTCATACGGTAAGTCAAAACGATATTTGTTACACATTACTTACGTGTCATATCATGTCAATAATTTATCATTTTTGTCAAGTATAATAACTGTCACAAATTATACAAAAAAGTCTGCTAAATTTTTTAACTTTATAGGATCTAAAAACAGCACAATATAAAGTAATAAAATCGAATAAAAATATTTACTTCGCAAGTAGCACAGCGCTCGGATAGACTCAACATTGCATAAAAACTTAATGAAATCGTGTCGGAGTTTTTGCTGCGCGCACCTGCGTATTTCGCAACCGCAAAGGTAAAAGCGGAGATGCTGAGAGTTTCATAATACAATGTACGCACTATCAAAGGCCGTTGTTGCTTGTTGGGAAATAATCGTGTATTGTTGGAATGGCATTACTCTCTGAGCTTCGTGTGGCTTTAGACACGCTGAACATCACATTATTGTTTAAACACGGCTTTAATATTTATGTTTAATGAGAATTCACACGTTGAGTAAATAACAAGTAAACTAGTCCGCTCATGCGTGACGGCTGTTTTGAATTTCAGCCTTGAGTCGCGGCCACCTGCGCCGGCGCCGCTAAACGACCATGTACACAATCTGAATATTCAACACGTATTTATCCTGCCTCATTTCGCATTCAACCAGACACCTGCAAGATTGCCATTTCGCTACAATACCATTTAATTACGAAACGTCTCGTTAAAGCATAAACAAGACAAAGACATAAACAAGACAAAGACTTAAACTCATTAAGCGTGATTTTATCTTAACGACTGTTACATACGTTGACTGGTATTGTTTTAAAATATACCAAAACGCATTGCAATTAGTGTTGTAGGCGCGGCAGGTGCATTTGGAAGGATTTATTCGAACGCCTGTGACACAAGCCCCAAGCATTATGCGCTCGTTAATACTTGCTCGCGGAACGTAAATTTTAATCACTGCCAGTTGTTGAATCCGAGATAATGTACACAGCAAACGTGATTTAGGAGACGCGGGCTGCCAGGCAGAATTTACGCCAAAGAAAGTACTTACTTTCACGTCTGTGTCCATTTAGTTCAGTTAATTAAATGTAGCTTACATGTCGTGTAAGAGTACAATATTATACGGAGGAAAAGTTTGTAAGGTTGTACGAAGTATTCTGTGAATCTACTGAATTGATTTTGAAAATTCTGTTACCAACAGAAATAAACATAATTTGTAAGTGTCAAACTATACTATATTAACTCGTAAAATGAAAAGACTTCTTCGTGATGTTTGAACGAAAATGTTTCTTATGCTCGCTGGCATAAAATGAGAGATATATTTGATGAGAGAGATATGACTGTTTTTTACATATATAGATGTTGTTATTGTCTGAAAAAGATAACATCTGCAGGGATTGTTGAGTTGAACGTCGATATATTAGTAATGACCGTAGGCGCCGGCGATAGCGCTGTTCCAACGACCCGATATTTACCAAACAACTCCTACGCAATAAAGAAACGGTCGGAATGTCGTCTGAACGAACCGCATTCTTGAATACAAAATAATACCAACAAGGACATTAAGCACGATTTGATTTCATCCGTATCCAAGCGCGCTATCGGCCGATCAACGAAAAAAACATCGAAAAACAACTCGAGGTAATCGTGTTGGAATTTTAAGTCCGTGTTTGTCGTGAGGAGGCTACACGTTTGTATCTTTCAAGGCATCGTTACCTCGAGCCTCGGTCACGAATGCTCGGCTCCGTGGGCCACTATCGCGAAACGAGAACATAAATTGTTCCCCGCAGCTGAGACCTGAGTCACGAGCGATCGTCGACAACCGTGCGACCGCAGCTCAGACACAACTTGATCGCTACTTTAAAATTCCATGTATCTCCTTTGTCTCATACACCTAGTATCATTAAAGTTTCTCAACTTACCCTTTCACGACTATAAAACATAAATGCCAATACGAAACGTGATCGCTTAAGTGATTGACTTTCCGCTCCCAGCGTAATAAGCAGTTAAGTACCAACAATAATGAAAGTTAGGCGTGTAATCCCGTCATGTTGGGCGAGAGACCCACCCTCCGATAATACTACAATAGTTAGCACCCCATAACAATTATAACCAATGTTTGACATGTTAATGTCTGCTAAAAATATTCACTGGATGATATACGGATTACAATGAATTGATTTATATTTGGGTATAACATCGGAATGGTATTATTATGATTACATCTAGTATTACAATCTTATGTCCATTATTCTATGGTAATCAGTATACAGTGCAGGCGGTCGGTACCTACTCCTACGCACGGCTTCCCAATCAACGATCACAAACAGCGACAGTTACGACGCCAGGTGTCTCCGCCTACGTCCTCACTCGCTTCATCCTCTGAATATCTTTGTCTGACTTCACGCATAAATTGCACACGTGAAAGTTTTACGAGCGCGGTTTCTTCGAAGCAATAAAGTTACGTCTTCGAGACAACTTCACCGCGAAACGTCTCGGTTTGCACGTGCATCGTTTTCGCCGATCGGATTCCATAGACCACGATCGATCGAGGGCATTGTGCGAGTAACGGTAGACACAGCTGCGTCCCGCCACACGTGATTGAGCCGGTGGCGGATAGCTAAATAAAATGCAACGTACCTATTCATTATCCCAGCGACAATGCTCCTCTCATAAAGGGATTTCACGTGTTCATCGCGGCTGAGTCTCGATCAGTTCGGGACATGTGTGCTCTCCCTTTGGTATGTCCTTAAATAGGGTTTGGCCACGTGCGGCCGTTCAGCTGTGTCGCGGATGTGCTTGGACGGGAAATCGTAATCAGACGCTGCTACTCACAGCCATATCTCTTCTCACTCTATATCTTAGTCACGATCCGTCTGCCAGCCAAAACAATCAGTGAATTTAGGGTACGATGTAACCTATTGGACATACTCTAATGAATTAAAACTGTGTTGAAACGTAGCGCATATGTGTCGACAGATGGCCGGACGGGATATACATGTGCTACACGATCCTATTTGTAACAATAACTTTAATTAATTACAAGCGGGCAACGTGATATTTTCTGACCACCATGGCCATTTCACTAATTAATGTTTCATTTACGCTAACTAAACTTTCTTTTCCTTTGTTACAGACTCCTGAAAAGCAAGACCAACCAGACAGGCCCATGTCTTGCTAATCACTTAAGTGTAAGGACAATTTAATTTATAAAAATGATTGCTATATGAGAAATATTCGCCGGGATGTCAGATAGCGCCCTGGAGGCGAGGCACCCAGAGAGGGCACACCAGTTCCAGTGAAGATCATTTCATGATGATGTCCTAACTACGATCTCGTTCAGATCAATATGATTTAATATATCGTGGCATTATACAGAAGACTAGAACATTGCAATGCAAGCCGCGCGTTACGGCGACGGATAGGCCCGGCTTTCTTGTTTTGTTATAATGTTAAATGTAAAAAGCTTTACTAGTTATTAACATAGGTCGATGTACGTAAACATGTTTGTAAATAATGTTATGTTGTGATGTTTGCGGCATTACAAATGTATACACTTTAATATTGAAACATTAAAAAAGCACGATTCGTACAAAACTTTTCCGTAGAGTCCTCTTATTAATTTCTGCTTTCTTCTTACTTTAAGTTTAAAACGATGCTTCCATTTATATCAAAGATGTAAATCAATTGAAAGTTGATTTACCTATATTATTTTAAGTTAAATTTTCTCGAGTGTGATTTTGCATGGCGATTTTGTTTCTAAATATTGTATAATAGGTACACTAACGCGAGAATTCTATTATTAATTTATAACGCGTTGATGTACAAAAAATATGTAAATAGTGTAAAATGAACATATATAAAAAAAATTAGCGGAAATTATAATGAAAATTGAGAACTTTTATGACTTTATTTTGTAAGGTTAAAATGCTTTAATTATCTTAATTTTAACGGTGTATTACGATTTTAATAGACTGTTATAGTTTTAGTTATTGAGAGATATGTTGTTGAGTACTTCATGTGTGATATAAAAGATTGACGGTAATAAGTTATATTCAATGAACTAATTTCATAGCGAAGAGAGAACTATTTAAAACAACAACAATATTGTGAATCATCTCTCTTAAAATCGACCTCATTCTAGAAGCCAGTATCTTTTATATTTTAAATCAAAACGCGTCTCAAATCCTTTTTAAGTGTATCGGTTTTCTATTGTTTCTTGAATATTTGATTGATTGCACAGATTTGTATAAAATTATGAATACATAAGGGATGAAAATAAATATTATAATATAATATCACCTGATTTTATTTGTTAATTCCTTAAAATATTATTGTACCTAATAACAATTTATATTACTTTATTCTCCTTTTCTTTTTATTATTTCCAATTTAAGTAGTTTACATCGAATCATTAAATCAAATCAAACCAAAATCACTTTATTCATGTAGGCGAAGGAAATGATTCTTTTTACACTTACCACCACTTCGGAAAAGGTTGAGCTTTAATGAGAAGAAGTGGCAAGAAAGAAACTCGTTGCTACACTTTTAAATCAACATTTCAAGCTTCATCGTTTTACAAATACTTTCAATTACAATAAGTAAATACACGAGTACTTAAGTCAAAAATAAAAAAGTAAATGTGAATTAATAAGTAAAAACACAAGAGTTATTGAGCACAGTAGATGCATCAATCCACACACGTAAATAAATAAATGAAAATTTATTGAATTAGGCGTTACTTTGTGGAAATCCATAAACAAATGATTTAAGTTTTCTTTAGTGTTAATTCCGCCAATATTTGTCTTTAAAACAATTCGACACGTGTTTCGCGTCTACACGAGGCATCCTCAGGACGTGTTGTCTCGCCAAAATCTGGCACGAGACTCAAGAAATTCTCAAGGAATTAACACTAAAGAAAACTTAAATCATTTGTATAATAAATAAATGTTTTATGCGAGCATTTTATTATTAAATAGAAAACATTTATATGTATAATACTCAAGATTTTGAGTGACAAAAATTTAATTTCACTACTATTCCTAGAATGTTTTAATATACATTACATACTTTTGTGTATTATTGGGAGAGATACATCTACATATATAAAAATGAATTGCTGTTCGTTAGTCTCGCTAAAACTCGAGAACGGCTGGACCGATTTGGCTAAGATTGGTCTTGAATAAATAAATATTGTCGGGAATAAATATGAAAGTGTTCGGAATTAAATAATAACAACAATAGTGTTTTTCCTTTGATGTGTCCTCCGTCGTCTGATATTTGTTTTGTATGGACATATTTTCTATGAGAGAATTTATTGACGCACGGTTTGACAGTTCTGCTGTGAAACAATTTCATTACAACACCAGGGAGCCTATTTTACGAAATAGTTCTTAATGTTATGATATATTACTGACAAATTAATAAAAAACATTGTTTTATTTATTATATACTAGATAGAACCAATTTTCTTCCAGGTAACCAAACTTTAGAATGATTTTCTTTTGAATATTGTCTCATATCGATACGCGAGCCTTTAACATGAACAGCTTCATGTTAAAGGCCGGCTCTTCTGTAATTTCTTGCCTCATGATATTTAGTTTTTTTAGGGTAGTATGGGTTAAGAGGGCTCAAGTCTCCTCACAAAGTATCCGTTTTCTTATTTTTAGTATCAAAAACAGCATATTATGTTCTGAAATTTTATCGAAGTAGGCGATATTTGAGGAAATCCATAATGATCCAAATGTTTTGAGTTTTAATTCCGCCAATATTCGTCTTCAAACAATTCGACGCGCGTCTCGCCTCTCACGAGACATCCTCAGGAGATTTTGACTTGCCAAACTCTGGCACGAGACTACCTCTGTTTGAAGACGAATATTGGCGGAATTAATACTCAAGAAAACTCAAAACATTTGGATATTATGTCCTTCCTTCCTTAATCGCGTAGAGCTCTTTAAAATGGAATATAATCTAAGATGGAATATGATATCGTCTGAGAACGATTTATGTATTATCAATAACGATCAATACAGTTTATAATTAAATTAGCCTTGCCTATTTCTATTTAATGTAATCATTAAACGCCGCTTCAAGACGTCCAATTAAATTGTCCACTTGAATATTAGCACACAAATCAAGGGGAGGCTCCTTTGCACAGGAAGCCGGCTAGATTATGGGTCTATGGCGCCTATTTTTGCCGTGAAACAGTAGGTAATGTGTAAACATTACTGTGTTTAGGTCTGAAAGGCGCCGTAGCTAGTGAAATTTTACGGCGCGCCACGTTCTGGTAGTGTGGAACGCGCGTAAACGAAAATGTTCTTTTTTTGAAACTCATATAGATACCACGCATCGAGCAATAAGAATGTGGCTATTTGTTGATACTGTTTGCGTATGAAGGGATCGAAAAAAAAACCAAGGAGTGTTGTTATGAAATTCAGTACAACATTACAACACTCGTTTGGATGATGTAATGGTTATTACGACATTGGGTGTTTTAATGTTGGTAATAAGTTAACTGTTTCATAATCTTTAATAGGGGATAAAAAGCATGAGTGGGGATAAATATTCTAGAACAGTTAGCTTATTGCCAACATTAAAACACCCAATGTCCTAAGAACCATTACATCATCCAAACGAGTGTTGTAAAGAAATTCAGTATTACATTATATCATACGTTTTCATAATAATACTCCTTTGGGTGATATTATGGTTACTAGGACTGGCTTTTTTAATGTGACCAGTAAGCTAACTGTTTGAGAATCTTTTAAAGAGGATTCAAATTATGGGTAAAGTCTTGTACGCAACTGTTGATAATTAGGTATGAACACACTCATGTGATACTATTATCACCCACATTTGTGTTTTAATAGCCCTTATTACACAGCAGTTGCATAAATCACTATTAACAAACACAAAGTTATAAACGGAAGCAAGTCAAGCAACAGCTATTGTGAAGTATCAACGCGATTATATTGTGACCACTTCCTTGATGTCACTATGACTTTATACTGTAAGTATCTACCTACCAACTGATACGGCGTGAAATCCGCACATTGACAACATACATTACATACAAAACCATACCATACAATACAAAATGTTTATTTTCTTTAGCAAGTATGTACATTAATCAATATTCATGATTGAAGCCTCCTTTTAGGCACTATAGCGCCTGTGTTAGAAGACTCCGCTCTTCCATAGTTTATTAATAATTATTACAATATTTACAGACAATCAAACTGTAACTACTAAGAAGTATATCTAAAAAGTATGTATAGTAAGAAATAAGGTGTGTGCATTGGGTGTGTTGTGAGTGATAAGTAAGGTGTGAGAGGTATTATGAAGTGTGTGTGAGTCAGTGAGTATTTGTGATCAAATGAATGAATCTTGTAAAAGTATGTATATAATGAAATGTTTATGTTACTGTTAAATTAATATGAAGAACTTTTAACACAATCATGTTAAAAGTTCTTCAGTTTCTGTATAAGTGAGTGAATTTATCAAACTTACTAGCATTGTTTTACATTTTACAAAACCATGGTTGAGGATAATTCATTCTTTGTAGGCACATATATTATATGGCTTGAAAACTTCTTTTAACTACGTATTTTGTTGATGACAGATAATTTGTTTTTGGTTTCTTTTAAAAATCATTAAATTTAAATCTACAATAGAGAAAAACAAATAGGTACTATAAACAAGTTTAAACTTTTTGTATGTTTTAACAAGTTCAAGTGTATGTTAATACCCAAATGCTGAATAAGTATCATTGTTTCACTTTAACGTATTAAATCTAATATATAAAATTCTCGTGTCATGGTGTTAAACTTTAATCTCCTCCCAAACGGCTTGACCGATTCTCACGAAATTTTGAGTGCATGTTGGGTAGGTCTGAGAATCGGACAACATCTATTTTTCATCCCCCTAAATGTTGAGGGTGGTCCACACGATATTTTTTTTAAATTTTTTTTAATTTGTGTGATTATGAGTCAGCATTAAAAAATACATACAACTTCAAATTTTCACCCATCTACGATCAGCAGTTACTTTTGTATCGCGATTTTAATATCGGCAATACAACGTTTGCTGGGTCAGCTAGTAACATTAATAAAAGTCCGTCAGATTTCCGTCAGAAAAAAAGGATTGTGTGGTTTTACTAAACCACGGTAAAAGTGAAACTTTTTTTTTCACATTATAAACATTTAACTAAAACTTTTTGGAATAATATTCCATAAAGCGTATAAAAATCGCTTTATCAATCTTTATTTTATGCTTCTAAAATTGGAATTATAATGGGAAACAATAAAAGTAGACTAACCCCCTTATTCATAATGGTCCGCTAACTTTCAACAGCCGCTAAGGAGTATTTTTTCTCATTCTGACTTAGGTCAATAGAAGAAGACAGAGTGAGAATTAGCAATGCTTTAAGTTAGCAGACTATTATGAATAAGGGAGTAAGTCTCCAATTAATATTTTTATTAAACTCTGTGTTTTAGCCCCAGTTAAAGTATTGATTGAAAACGATTACATTAAACACTGACAAAAACAAACAAAATAGCGTGGAGCACTGGCACAAATGAGTTATATTCTATACACTACACGGTCAGCTACTGCGAACTATAGGCGCCGCCCGACCGTCACGCGACATGCAACACACGATGCATGTAATAAAAGTTTCACTTTAAAAAGCTAGCCAAGTTACAATCATTTGATAGCTAATTTCTTTGTGGTATGTATTTATAACTTAACGAAATACCCTATCAAAGTGAAATTTAAATATATGTATTTTCAAACCATTTCTTTCCGTTGCCAAAACTGAAAACACGATTTTAGGATATTTATTCGATACTTTTGTCAGTTTCTACTAGGTCCGTTCTTTTTCTTCCTATTGAACAGAAATTGTGCTGACAGAAGATCCTCCAGATGGAATAAATTTAACGTTCAACTAAACTGGAAACCTCACTTTAAAAAACCTTATCTCATTTGAAGAGGTCACCGCAATTCAAGTGTTCTCTCGAACACAATATATTTTACACTTATGTCGTTTGTGGTAAGACTGTTTTCGGCCTTGCGTCATATACATTAAATAATAATTCTTAACGGTTTAATTATAAGGTATTTTTTTCTTTGGATGTCAAGAAACGTCAAGGTACCTTCGTGGACACGGATGCAGAGATCACGCGATTGCATCACGGCCAATTATCGCGACTACAATATTTGGTCAGCTGCGCATATTTCGCTAGACAATCATTTAACTCACACAAAACTCATCTCAATATGTAAAGTTATAAAGTCTGATTTCCAATGCTTACACTAAATAATAGTAATCAAACGATTTCGAACGTTGTTGCAATAGTTATAAAGCTAGAATTTGAATAGTGTTGTTTTGTAGAATTATAAGCGCTTACTAAACATTAGCTTAATGTCGTCAGCGACAAACAATACAGTTAATTGCTATGCGAGTTAGGTAAATGATTGTTACGTGTGATTTTAAATTAAACTGACGCAAAAAAAAATCCGCGACCCTGCCAGGATTCGAACCTGGAATCTTCTGATCCGTAGTCAGACGCGTTATCCATTGCGCCACAGGGCCGATTAGACGACGTGGCAAAATTACTTATCTGTATCAGTTACTAAGATTTTTAGTGAGGATCGATTTTTATATTATCGCCGGCGCCGATGATTTAAGAGATTTTTTTTATTGAGGCTGAAAAAGCATTGTTCACATCACTGCGTTACCAATAACACTTTGTTGAATAGAAAATTTCGTTAGACGCGCTGAACACTTTATTTTGTGGGTAATTAATGAGATTGAGACGGCGATGAAATTCAAACATTTTAATTTATAATTACTCATTGAAAGTCAAAACCTACCACCCATCCGAAAAGTTATGCCTCAGATCTGAGAAGAACGGGCACAAAAACCCAGCGGGCTACTTTCTTTTTCATGTAATATCATACAATACAAATTACAATTTATTATTTAATAGCCTGACGGCGGTCGCTACATTCCCAATCTGTGGTATGATTAAGAATTAATTCAAATTTATTAACATATATTTGGTTAAAAAGGTTACTATAACTCTTTATTTACCACATCAACGTCTTTGACACAATTCTTTTGAACTTTCTGATACAGTTCCTATTAACATTCTCTGGGATCTTGTTGTAAAAACATATACATATACCCGATATTATATATGTATATACATATATAACGCTCGTTTGGCTTAAGTCGTCATCATCTAATGTAATGTATTTGTAATTTTGATCATTTGCTAGAAAACAGAGACGTGAGTGAGTCATATGTCTAACGGCCGTTCCCAATATTCAGTCTATCTCTTACTTGAGATAAAAATCGTAACTATCGTTGAATTTTCTGTCCCAATAAACTTATCGACGGTTACTCACCTTATCCGTACACGCTGTCTGTCAATGGGACGACGTATAGCTTACCAACGATATAAAGTTTGTATGGCAATTGCAATTCACTCGTCCCAATATAATGCGATAAGAATGACTTATCGGGTATATTGGGACAGCTTCAGATTATTGACAGCTAATTACTGACTGTAGAAGGTAGTAATTTATCTCTATCTGAAGATAGTATATTGGGAACGGCCGTATGTCATAGACTAACCTGAGTCGAGACCAGCAAGCTATACAAAGCATAAAAAAGGCATAAAAGGCATTTATTTTCTCAAAATTGATTTCTTTAGAATTCTTTTTGATGTCATTTCTGATAACTACTAGATACTACTACCGCTTCGGAAACAAAAGCTACTAATCACCCCCAAATGCGTCACATCATCATATCAGCCAGAATACGTCCACTGCTGTACAAATTCATCCCCCAAAAATCTCCACGACGATCGATCCTACGCTGCCCTACCCAACCTATTCCGGCAATCTTGACCAGATCATCGGTCCAACTTGTAAGGGTAGGCCCCAACACTGCGTCGTCCGGTACGTGGTCGCCATTCGAGGAATTAACTGCCCCAACGGAGCTTTCTCATCATATATCCGTACGGTCTGCGTTGCGTAAGTCTTCACTGGCAACTTTCGTACGTCGTCGCTTAGGACCCATCATACGTGAGACGATTGTATGCAAAGAAGAATACAGGACAAATGATGGTAGGGATCACCTGGTGGAATACGATAGGCATGCTGGCAACACCAGAGAAGTCACAGTAGCATCGTTGATTTAAAGGTAGGAACCAAATAACTATAGACTTGCCATTAGAGATACCAGCAGAAAGAACAACCCCATAATCACGACCATTCTAATGGGTAATTAATTCTGAAGGGCGCCGTAACTAGAGAATTTCTCTACTGGGCAAATGAGACTTAATATCTTACGTCTCAAGGTGACGAGCGCAATAGTACCACTGAGAGTTTTTTGGTTTTTTTTCAAGGATCCTGAGCGGCAATGCATTGTAATGGGCAGGGCGTATCAATTACCATCAGCTGAACGTCCTGCTCGTCTAGTCCCTTATTTTCATAAAAAAAATATCGGCTTATAGTTAGACCACGTCATCACTGGCAACACACACTGGTTGAAAACCTTCGTACGTCGCTTAGCGCCCATCAACGTCAGACTATGAAATGCAAAGGAGAATAGAGGATAAATAGTAGGGATCACCTGGTAGAATACGATTAGTATGCTAGCAACACCAGAGAAATCACAGTAGCATTGTTGATTTAAAGGTAGGAACCAAATCACTAGAGACTTGTCATTAGAGATACCAGCACGAAAGAACAACCCCATGATCAAGACCATACAGCTGCTAAAAGTGAATGAGTGACGAGGATCAAATGAACTTACTTCTTACTATTTGTACACCTTCCTTAAAGGCCGGCAAGTATACCTTCCTTAAAGGCCCGCAACGCTCTTGTGATTCCTCTGGTGATCCGTACGCTCGTTTGTCCTCCTATTCCATAAAAAAAACTATGTTATGATCAAGCGTTGGAGTTTTGAGTTCCTTATCGCGTCTTCTATCGTAAATGGATAATTTGAAAGATATAACGGTACTGCGCACGAACAGGTGACTATACAGGTGTTTGCACTTGCGAGGTGTATGTGTACTAACAATGATAACGACACTGATAAGCGACATAGTGATCCTACTTCAGACGGCGTATTCCTTCTACTACATTTAGGATAAAACTTTGAGTCTATAACGGGATGTTAACCAAAAGAATCTAAGAGTTTTGATATTTTTCGACGAAGTTGAAGGGTCCCGGTCGTGATCACGGATGACTAAGGTCTTTACCATGGTGCTTATTAAGGATTCACACGATTCGATTTTAGTTGACTTATTGCTGTTGAATCGCATGCAATTTGAACTGTGTGAGCAGCCTTTCAAAAAAATCGAAGCGTCAAAAATCGACTTTTGCTAAACAAAATACGACACGTTTTGACTTACGGCCGCTCCCAATATACTATCTTCAGATAGAGATAAATTACTACCTTCTACAGTCAGTAA
>CATIXQ010000008.1:10718921-10743878 GCA_949711755.1 Leptidea juvernica
ATACTATCTTCAGATAGAGATAAATTACTACCTTCTACAGTCAGTAATTAGCTGTCAATAATCTGAAGCTGTCCCAATATACCCGATAAGTCATTCTTATCGCCTAATATTGAGACGCGTGAATTGCAATTTCCATACAAACTTCTATCGCTGGTAAGCTATACGTCATCCCATTGACGGGCAGCGTGTACGGATAAGGTGAGTTACCGTCGATAAGTTTATTGGGACAGAAAAGTCAACGATAGTTAGGATTTTTATCTCAATTAAGAGATAGACTGAATATTGGGAACGGCCGTTAACGACTTCAATCTATCTGTTTACGATTGAACGTAACTTGCTGATTTTTATATTATTTGGTTAATCACAAACATTGTTATTTATGTTTAATCGATTACAATTTCAACAAATGAACATTCGAATTTATCGAATCATTAGTAGTTGGTCAACTCAAATCGAACCATGTAGATTGTAGACCAACTCTAATTTTATGGTCGCCTAACGATAGCAAGTTTCAATTGTTTTTCGTAATAGTGAACCCTTAAATCTTGGAAATATATTTAATATCCCGTTATAAGCAACCATAAAAATAAATAATAAAAAAGGTTTTTTATGGCTACAATAATTCAAATACTAAAATAACAGTAGTTTATACTATGATTGCAAAGGTTTGGTGATTCGGACGATCTAAGTCAAAAAAGAACTGCCTTTAAGCGGTTAGAATATAACTTAGGAAATTAATTTTATGCGTAGAATGTAAAAATACCATAATTCAGTTCGATAATCTTATTGTGAAATTAAATATCAGCTTGTCTAAGCTAAAGGAGTCTTGCTTTCACGCATATTTTAGATAATATTATATAGTTATATTTATCGTAGTTACAAAAAAATCGTTTTGAAAAATCCGCATATGTGCGAATTTATCTTGCACACATTCCATGTTGCACACACACTTTTTTAAATCACGTATCTCATAATATACAAGCACTTAGTATTTTTCTGTTATTGTCACAGTTCACGCAAATACTGATATTTACACTGACTACAGTATTAAGGTTAATTGTTACTAAATTTAATCTGTATTTCTATAAGAATATCCTTAATAGCTACAGTGTATCCTGGCTGTGAAGTAGATTTATAAAAAAAAATGATTTCGCAAAGCTTCACATGTTGATGAGAACTGAGCAAATATTTATTTATATTTCGAATAAAACAAATACTTATCGTATAGTACACTTACTCGTATTGATAGCTTTTACTACAAATTTAAAGTATTGTAAATATTGTAATAGTTAGCAAGTTGTTGTTAATGTCAAGGTTTGAGGAAGTCATAGAGAATAATTGATACCTTTGATTTATAATCCATCCACCCATCTAATACAATAATCTATCTGATAAATAAAAATTTGATAAAAAATTGATTGAAAACACATTACTCAGTACATTTAAATTGAGAATATAACTAACAAAACTTTGTGTTATTTTTTCTATGGTATTTTATTATTTTTCTCTAACCTCTGTAACTCTTTTTTACATGAATTATTCTGTGTGCTTTGTTTTTGTTATTAATAAAGTTTTTATTCATTCATTCATTTATTCATTAAACTGAAAACACTAACGTTATGATTCATTAAGAAACATAATAGTACTTTAGTATGATAATATTTTAAATTAATGCCAAAGAAGTTTGTACTGTACTTTGTAACGAAAGGGATAAAGTGGCAAAGTTTTTTTTATTTAGCTATATTGTACCTATTTGACTTTCATAATATTATGGTGAATGAAAACATACACATACAAAGGATACGCTACGCGATGAAATTGAAAGGTTTTGAAGATGAGGAACAAACATAAACTTGTTATGCCTACTACTCGGTTGGGTCGAGTTAGTAAGTCTTTTATTGGGCGATGTATATGCTTCTACAATATAATCCTAGAAAATGTACAGTACAAATGTGTTACGAAATTTAAAAGAATTGTTAAAAAACGTTTGTGTGGGAAAGGTTACTATAGCATAACTGAGTTTCTTGCGCCCATTCTTCTCAGGTCTGAAGGCAGTCTTTTTTGAATGGGTGGTAGTTTATGACGTTCAATATGTGATTTTAAATCCTATTTTGAATAAAAATATTTGAATTTGAATTTGAATTTGATGACCTAATCGCAGTGTTGAAGCGTGGCTAACGTTGAAGATTAAAAACTTCAGGCTGAACAAGGCTTGGCCCTGGGGCCATAAAACAAGTTAATAAAAAATATATTGAAGTTTTGAGCCCATCGTGGTGTTATCACCCGTACATATTTTCGCTTATCAGTCAGGTGAATGTACTTAATTTGTACCCGACGTACTCGACTTCGCGCTAAATATTTTTGTTATACTTACACATGTCAACTAATCTTTATATAGCTTGACATTTTACGGCCGTTTTCAATAACCTATCTATCCTTAGCTTAAATACTAGACGTAGACAAATCTATCTTTTTACGCTTACTTACATATTAATAAGCTATTGACAGATAGCATTGGACTATAACTATATTGGACACAACTATGGATAGATAAGATCTTGTCATTAAACGGTGACAGCAATGTATCCCTCGGTAAGTTAAACTAAGGTTATTGAAAACGGCCATTAATGATTACTTCATAGATAATGGATTGGTCTCCATTGCGCTCTAACTAGATACCGCACTACCCAAGAACAATGGCTTTTTTATTACGGTAACAATATATAACTATAGATGCTTGTGCGCGTTGCATCTTGACACTCAATGGCATCTTTCAAATTTTGTAACATTATATTTATTGATGATCTGTGATCCCAGTGTGTTTCTTATTTCTTGTAGTATTATTTTTACAAACTTTTACTACGCATCCCGGCATTTTAGTTTATGAGCAAAGTTTAACAGAACATGTGGCACGTCAACGTCACACATTGTTCGAGACTGGCTCGAGTATGCCCACTTGGGCGTAGTGTTAGTTGCCGCACTATGTGACTACGCCTGCCGTATCTAGTTGGAGCGCAGCGGAGACCAATCCTTAATCTAAGCCTTACTTCTTTCTTTTCTTTGTTTAATTTAATTTAATGTTATAATAGTAAATTACACAGATAAAATGTATACGGCATATCAGATATTATTTCGACCAGTACCTACCTGCATTTTGTTGAATATATAAAATTAATCATAAGTAAGTACAATAATATTATGGTTACAAAGTGGTACTGTGTCATCACTCAAATATATTTTTTGATGCCCTTTGCCTGTGTATTAGCCTCTGAATTTTAACGTAATTTTACCCTCTTATAAATTATTGTCTAAAATTCTTATTAACAATTAGTGCGGTTTTCAAAGAGCTTTATTCCACGTTCCACAAAGCTGTGAAATGAACTTCTTTGTGCGGTGTTTCCGGGACGATACAACATCTTGATTCTTATCAATTAATAAATTCTTTAACTTCCTTAAAGGCTGGCAACACTCCTGTGTTTCCTCTGGTGCTGCAAGAGACTGTGGGCGGCGGTGATCACTTAACACCAGGTGACTACCGTGACGCAGAAATGTACAAGCATTATTCATATTTTTAAATTTTATGCAAAATATGTACATGCGACCCTCTTATGATACTTATTGTTTTTGTTGTGGTTTGGGCGGCGGTGATCACCTATCATCAAATAACTTGTAGGTTCGTTTGTCCTCGTCTTTAATAATAAATACAACACAACACACACTACAGTTAATTACTGTTAACCAGAGTATAAGCTGACGATGTGGCTGATGATCTACTTCCAGAGTTGCTCCATACATAGAGAAAAAACATAAGGTAGTATTGTTTGCGGACGACACTTCACTGATTTTCAAAGTGAAAAGAAACCAAGCTATGTATGACGAAGTGAACGATATTTTATCTGACATCGTGTACTGGTTTAGCGCTAATAACCTATTGTTAAATAGCAAGAAAACTAAATTCATTAAATTTACCGTAACAAATGTCAAAAATATAAATGCAAATGTTTTGTTAAACGGAGAGGTGATAGAACCGGTGGAAACTGCTATATTTCTTGGCATAACTCTAGATTCCAAATTACAATGGGGCCCCCATATTGAAGGATTGGCGAACAGACTTAGTTCTGCAGCATACGTGGTTAAAAAAATTAGACAATTAACTGACATAGATACGGCGCGACTAGTATACTTTAGTTATTTCCATAGTATTATGTCCTATGGTATATTGCTATGGGGCAACGCTGCCGATATTAATACAATATTTGTGCTGCAGAAGAGGGCTATTCGCGCTATTTATAACCTAGGTCCTAGGGAATCATTGAGAGCAAAATTCAAAGAAATTAACATCTTGACTGTTGCTTCTCAATATATTCTTGATAATGTAATGTATGTTCATAGGCACATAAGTGAATTTGCCAGAAACTGTCATAACCATAATGTTAACACCAGGAACAGACATAAACTGATGATGCCTACTACTCGGCTAAGTTGAGTTAGTAAGTCTTTTGTGGGGCGATGTATTTGCTTTTACAACAAGATCCCAGAAAAAGTTCAAAACAAAGGTGTTACGTTATTCAAAAGAATTGTTAAAAAACGTTTGTGTGGTAAAGGTTACTATAATATAAATGACTTTCTTAATGATACCACAGATTGGGAATGGAGCGACCGCCCTCAGGCTATTAAATAATAAGTTTAATTGTACAACGTTACTTTGTAAATGTTACTTTAATTGTAAAACATATTTTTGATGAAAAAAAAAAACTTCTCAGGCCTGAGGCATTCACTTTGGAATGGGTGGTAGTTTTTTTGACTTTCAATAAGTGATTTCACATCCTATTTTGAATAAAAATATTTGAATTTGAATTTGAACTTCCCTGGGTTGGACCTCTTGCATTAACCCTTCCAGACAACCCTCTTAGTATGTACCCAGCGCTCTAGGCAGCCTGAAACCCAAAACAAATGACTTCAGAAGAATCAAATCAAATCAAATCATCTTTATTTGCAAGATAAGGTAATAATATGTTGTTGGCTTATAATTAACAAGTGCTCTTATCCTAACCCACAGGGCATGCAAACTTATAGAGAAATACATAGTTCACGTTTTAATTTGTGTAGCAATTATAATATATTGTACTATCCTAAAAAAAGATATACATCCCAAGCAAACTTAGATTAACATCAATCATACAATATTTATTATTTCATAGGCCTATTAAGTTTAATTTATAATATAATGTCACTAGCTATACAATGATATTGAGTTCAGTCGAAGTTAATTTTTATTATTTACTATTTTATCGTCAAGAAAATCTTTTAATGAGTAGTATGCTTTTTTTATTAAGTAAGATTTGAGAGACTTTTTAAAGTAGAAAATATTTTCGCGCTTAATATTTTCAGGTAATTTGTTGTAAATTGTTGGTCCCATGCAAAAGATGCTGTTCTGGACTTCAAAGGTCGTAATTTGTTGTCGTTTCGTTTCGAAATTAGCATACTATAATAAAATACATCCATAATTTTGATGTGCATAATAACAGGAGTATATTTGGCTGAACACCGCCTCTGCTGGCTAATGCCCTCAAAACTAGCATCGTTATAGTCTAAACACATGGTCGAATTCGGTTCGGCTGCTCCTGGGGGGGGTCTGGTGGGCGTCTCGCACCAATTGGTCCGACGTCGTAATCAATACATTCCGGACGGTAATAATAATAACTTTTTGCGAAAGACAATGTGAGATACCAACGAATACAGTCCGCTACTAGACCGCGTACGATGGTTCGGCCGTACCAAATCCGATTATGTGTTTAGGCTATTCGTTTTGAAACTGTAGCAAGCAGGGTTGATTCGATTATTGGCTGGACATATGACAGCTAGATAGGAAGGGCGTGTCAATCTCGTTAACCTCTCACGCAAGCCTTTCGTATCGTTTATTTATATCTTAATGCGTTTAATTTATTTTTCAGAAACAAATCTGGACTGAATGTTTTCATGTACGTAATACGCATTTCATATTTGTTTATTTATTTGCTCGAGTCATTACATTTGAGTATTTTTGTTGCACAAATGATTTAAGTTTTCTTTAGTGTTAATTCCGCCAATATCTCGAGACTCAGAGTCTCGTGCCAGATTTTGGGGAGACAGCACGTCCTGAGGATGCCTCGTGTAGAGGCGAAACACGTATCGAATTGTTTAAAAATAAATATTGGCGGAATTAACACTAAAGAAAACTTAAATCATTTGTATAATTATGGATTTCCGCAAAGTAACGCCTACTTCAATATTTTTTTTGTTGCATCACTTTACATATATTGTAATAAAAATTATAGTAGGCCATGAAGCTGTTAATGTTTATTTAAAAGGGTGGCAGTGATAGTATTGCCACGTTTTCTTTTGAAAGCACAAACTTTTCCGAATGGTAAAATGGTAAAATCTAAGCTATTGACATTATAAGTATATTTGTGTATATCATTAGTGTCATTTCTTTGACTTAAATGATATTGATTTGAAAGTGATACGTATTTATTATATTGTACATAGCATATTTTTTTATATAAACTACTACTACCCCGTGCCCGATAAACATTCTTAAAAGGAATCTTATGTTTATATCGATTCCATTTCACTCCGAAAAATTTCAGCACAAAACGACTTAAATCAGCAACCTGCGGTACCTTTTAAAGTTTAACCATTAAATCCTTGAAATTTAAATAAATAATCAATATTTTAATACTATTTGTGCGTGAGAAGATATTTCCATTTGCCATTCAATTACACTCCTGAATTTTTAACTCGGACTGCCATTGTATTCCACAAGAGACCTACAGGTCACGTAAATGTCTGTTTTAAATATTCAAAGGGTGTAAAGGGCAACTTCGTCTTTATTTCCCCAGGGTCGAGGGTTCGAAACCATTTCTTCATGTGTTTATTCATATTTATATATAACATGACTTCGAAAAATAGTCGATGTTTTATGATGAAAAATGATTCTGTAACATTTTTGAAATGGAGTTAGAGTTAGCTTTTTAAGTCACTTTCACCTAAGTAAAATATATCAAATTATAGCCTAAAGTATAGCCAAGTGCAAAAGGTGCCACATATCGATATGTCTAAATATCTATACAATATACATATATATGTACATATAAACGACCATGTATGAGGCACAAACATTTATATTTATCATAAACTCTTAAGCTATCTTTGCTACTCTTAAGCTACAAGCACCAACCCGTCGCACCCGCCATACTCTCAAGTTCTTCATACCGCACTGTCACTCGACATATTCTCAAAATCGTCCAACGTGTCGCATTCCACACCTTTATAATACATCATTTCCAGGATTAGATATTTTCTGTCTAACCAAAATTAAATTCATCCAAAATGTTAAATATATAATATCAAACGATTACGACAGTCAAAATAACTAATGTTGTGATTCCTTCTATATAACTCTCATCATAATACCCAAATGCCCCACATAAGATATACACATACCCCACACACACACACACGGACGTAAACTGAGTGTTATACGTACTCACTTTTTTTTCTTGTTTTAGTTCATTAGGAAGCTACTTAAGAATTTTGTCTTGCCTAAATAATATAAAATTTTGGTATAACCTTTAGCAAATAAGTGATGTTATGTGCTGTAGATTTTATGTAATAAAAAAATAATAAAATTGCACCTACTGGGATTTGAACTCTGTACCCATAGCTTCACCTCCTAGTCACTAACCACTAGAACATAATATGAGTTGTCGTATACGTCTTATGGCGCTCTAGGGAAAAGAATATAATTTATAGGATACGCGCTCACAACGAAATGTTTTATTGACACCGTCAAGTAAATTAATAAATTTACCTCTAGTATTAGTTATCACCAAAACCACCAAAATACGACTTGTAAGGGCTCTCATATTCCCCATATTCCTCTACGTTGCTGAGACATGGGCCCTACGAGAAAGTGACAAGGAAAAGATCAATGCTCTTGAGATGTGGTGCTGGAGAAGAATGCTTGGTATATCGTGGACGGAATTCCGAACCGATGAGTCCATTCTTCGGGAGCTCGGCATTAAACAGAGACTGTCTACTACCGTACAAGCTCGCATTCTCACCTTCTTCGGGCATGTATCGCGACGTGGAAGCGACTCCATAGAACGCTTAATAGTGCAGGGTAAAGTCGAGGGCACTAGACCACGAGGTAGGTCTCCGATGAGGTTGACGGACCAAGTGAGGCAAGCTGTCGACGGTACTCTGCATGAATGCACGAGAAGAGCGGCAGTTCGCGACGACTGGCGTCGCATTGTGAAACAGGCCACTAACCTCGACGTGACGTCCACGACCACTCTGACAAGAATGTAACGCCGAAGAAGAAGAAGTATAGTTATCATTTGGCAATTGACACTGTTGATAGTTGATACATAACTACTAGTAACTTTGATAACCAAGACATCAAATGCCTACTACTGAGGTTTGTATTCAAAATAGTTTTAACTTCATACACTGCGGCCATATTTTCGCTAGGTTAAGGTAATAATTGCGACTAGATACAAGACATGTCACGCCATATCTCTTAAGATTATTGATACAAAATTTTTTGCCGAATGTTTTCGCCAAATTTATACCTTTGCGCTTTTAAAGCACTACGTTTTTAGAGACCTGGAGTTAAATATAGCTTGTAGCACTTATTGATTTGGTTTTCTTTTTTAAGCTCTCGTCCAAATGAGGCCCTTTTCAAATCACTTGGAAATTGTATTAAAGTTACCACCAGTAAGGAGGCTCCTTTGCACAGGAAGCCGGCTAGATTATGGGTACCACAACGGCGCCTATTTCTGCCGTGAAGCAGTAATGTGTAAGCATTACTGTGTTTCGGTCTGAAGGGCGCCGTAGCTAGTGTAATTACTGGGCAAATGAGGCTTAACATCTTATGTCTCAAGGTGACGAGCGCAATTGTAGTGCCGCTCAGAATTTTTGGGCTTTTTGAGATTCCTGAGCGGCACTGCATTGTAATGGGTATGGCGTATCAATTACCATCAGCTGAACGTCCTGCTTGTCTCGGCCCTTATTATCATTCAAAAAGAAAGAAAACAAAATCGAAACGTACATTATAGGACAGGTACCTACAGAGACATGTTGTGTGCAAAAGCGCTTACTAATAAAATATTTATACCCACACTACTTTGTTAAACTATTGAACACTACTGAAAAAGAACGTCATTTATTTGATTTAGTCAATTCGAATCAAATTCAGTCAATTCTAAGTTACGTATTAATAAATAGAAAAGAGAAAGAAATTAATAATGTTTAAATTTTACTGAGGTCAAAACACATTCAGAATACTAAATTTACATAATTAATTAATTATCAAACATCAAGAAATTTTGCAATCGACGAGCGGAAAATTTAAACATTAAAAACTTAAAGCTCGTTTTCCTTTAATTTGAAGTCTTCATTTTAATTTAAGCATAATATTATTCATTTATATTATAATATAGATTAAATAAATATGTATTTCTTATTTTTACAACATTGATTCGTAGAAAACAAACAAAACAACGTATAGTTACAAAACCTATCACCGTTTGCAAATGTAAGTGCAGTAAAGTGCGGAATGTACATCTCTGGTCTCCGAAATAAAAGTATGGACTCCATCTAGGACATATACCTATATTAAAGTACCTTCCATGTCTGTATGTATACTATATAATTATATATTATAAATTATGGAATACATATATAATATATATAATAAAAGCTATGGTAAATTATAATCTTAATATATATAAATTACGTGACACGTTGTTTGTCCGCGATGGACTCCTAAACTAATGAACGGATTTAAATAGGGATTACTTCATCGAGTGCAGTTTAGTCCAACTTGAGAGATAGCATACTTTTTATTTTAATTTGGGACCCATAATCATTTTTATTTCCAATATTTGTTTTGTTTGGACATATTTTCTTTGAGAGAATTTATTCATGCACGGTTTGACAGTTCTGCTGTGAAACAATTTCATTGTAACAACAAGGAGCATACGTTAAGAAAAAATTCTTGATGTTTTGAAATTTATTGACAAATTCATAATAAACAATATTTTGTTTATTAGTATGTACAGAACAACGTCTGTAGGGTCAGCTAGTAGACCTATAAAGTTTTAATTATAAGGTTACTATTAGTAAGCATAAGAATAAGCCGATCAAATTCCTAGCCAACAGATATGTTTGAAGCGTTTAAGCAAAAAGCAATCAAATATCGTGAACTTATAATATGAAATAATGTCAAATAACTATAAATTCTAAATTATATTTGAAAGGATATTTTACAGTAAAATTAATAGTATTTCAGTTATTAATACAAATTTAGTTGACTAACAACACAGACTGTCATAAAGAACGTAGTAGTAGAATTGTGTGCTAAAGCATGTGGAGACCACAGATTACAATTTACTATAATCTATATATTTAAAAATAAATTGCTGTTCGTTAGTCTCGCTAAAACTCGAGAACGGCTGGACCGATTTGGCTAATTTTGGTCTTGAATTATTTGTGGAAGTCCAGAGAAGGTTTAATAGGTGAATAAATAGGAAAATGCTGCTAAATTTAATAAAAACAACAAATTTGTTTTTCCTTTGATGTGTCCATACATACAATTTCTATTAGAGAATTTATTGACGCACGGTTTGACAGTTCTGCTGTGAAACATTACGACAGCAGGATGCATATTTTACGAAGTAATTTTTGATGTTATGATATATATTTGACAAATTCATATAAAAACATTATTTTATTTATTATATACAGAACAACGTCTGTCGGGTCAACGAGTGTATAATAAAACCTTAAGCATGTTGTCAGCACATTAAATATTTTTTGCAAAAATCAATTTATACACATTAAACTTATGTAAGTGAGTTCAATAGTATGCCGGTTTGTCTGTGCAAGCAGATCTCAGAAACTGCTAAACCAATTGCACAGATTTCTGTTTTTATAGAAGTATTTTCGCAAAATCCCCGTAATATTTAGTGTTTGTTGTACCGTTTACAAACAAAAGGTTAAATTAATTAAAATAATCAGCTGAAATCTACACAGGATCTTGGGTGCCCGTTTGTTAATTAATAATACTTATACTAATTCTAAATATACTTAGCCTCTGACATTTGGTTTGATTGCTAAGATTGATAAGTATTGAATCATTTAAAAATTACGTCCATGTATAGGAAGCTACGTTATCATGGAGTAACATGGTCTGTAATTTATTTAATTCTTTTTTGTGACCAATATTGAAGGAACCAACAAGTCGTTCATCAAATGGTAGGTGATACATGATTACAATTCATGAAATACACAAAATTCTGGGTGGCACCATGAGAGAAAATTATGAGAGAGAAGTTAAGTATCATTAGCCCATTAAATTGAGGTTCCTTTCGTAAATTTCACTGCTGTAAACCATGGTTTTAAAACATTATTAATACAAATAATTATTGGATATAGCGAAGCGAGAACAAGCTGCTGTACTATACAGGATGGTTTTTTGAGAAGGACGATGATGGCCAAGTCGGAAACTACGAGACTTAGAGGAAAGTCATGGAAGGAGTCAGTCAAAAAGTAAGACTTCTAACCAAAATTTTGAAAAGGAAGTAAGTTTTCTTCCGTGTAGAAATAATAAGACAGAAAATTTTGTATTTCCTTTAGTTTTAATAATACATATCTTTGCAATGATTGATCCTTATCAGCAATAGAGTCCATTGGTTCATTAATACAGGAATATTTTTTTGGAATCATTCGGGTTGGTTTCCGTCAAAAGTTCAAGAAATTTTAAAAACTAAATATGCAGTTATTCGTCTCTTATAAATCGAGGGCATGACTCCTGTCACGACTTTCCCCTAAGTCTCGTAGTTTCCGAATTTGCCATCACCGCCCTTCTTAAAAAGCCACGAGCACTGCCGGCGAAATTTACAATCGTCAAAAGCCTAAGTTATTGCTAAGTTACAAGAAAACAGCTAAATTGTAACAATGTATATGC
This sequence comes from Leptidea juvernica, assembly GCA_949711755.1. Lineage (NCBI taxonomy): Eukaryota > Metazoa > Arthropoda > Insecta > Lepidoptera > Pieridae > Leptidea > Leptidea juvernica. The sequence continues at coordinate 10,730,935 of CATIXQ010000008.1, forward strand.
CTACGTCGACATAACTGGCAATGTTATGTAAACAAGTTTCATAATAACAGTGTTTGCATGTTTTATAATCAATGATATTGAGCCATTGTATGCGTGGTTAAGATTTACAAACCACAGAGCCAACTTGAACACATAGGCTGAGGCGTTGAGTTACCATGTTTCCAGTGAACTTGTCAATCCTTAAACAATATCTGATATTATTATTTTTTTTGCTACACTATATCCTACTTTACTGGTATTAAAGTATTTATAATATATATTTGTGCAATTTAGTTTTCATTTAATTTGTTTTATTTTTTAAATTATAAACATGTTACGCTTACGTTACCAGTAGGATGCTCCTTTGCGATGCCGGCTAGATTATGGGTACCACAACGGCGCCTATTTCTGCCGTGAAGCAGTAATGTGTAAACATTCTTTCAGACTGTGTTTCAGTCTGAAGGGCGCCGTAGCTACTGAAATTATTGGGCAAATGAGACTTAACATCATATGTCTCAAGGTGACGAGCGCAATTGTAGCGACGCTCAAAATTTTTGGGTTTTTCGAGAATTCTGAGTGGCACTGCATTTTAATGGGCAGGGCGGATCAATTACCATCAGTTGAATGTCCTGCTCGTCTCGCTGACTTTGTAAGACCTTTGTTGCACTAGTTATTCTTTTACAATATCCCACAAATTGTACAAAACGGATGGATTGCGAATATGTGCGGTAAAGGTTAGTAAAGCATACATTACAAATGATACGACACCTTGGTAATGGACGGCCCAGCTCCAGGCTATTTAGCGAATAAAATTTATTGCAATGCAATTTTATCAAAACAAAAGGCCCAAACCAAAGCAGTAAAGTGCAGAACGCTTATACTAGTATCATTGAACCATAGAGCACAAATTAATTAATCAAACTATACAATCATTCTCTTTAAGTCTCAAGCAATAGTTAAAATGTCAGATAAACTTTACGACAGAATTTCGTACTAATCAAAGGTCATTTTACTCTGTTATTGTTAGGAAAACCAAAAACATCTAAATTTTTAAAAAATCGTGAATCATGGTAAAATGAAGGTTATTTTATTTATGTGACACTACTTATAGTATGTGATACACCCTCCCCATTACAATGCAGTGCCGCCCACGATTCTTGAAGCATCGCATTTTCGCTCGTCAATTTAAAGGCCGGACCGCATTAAAGCGGTGCACGGCGCGTTGCTTCAAGTCGGACGGTCCGGTGAGCGCCGCGTTCTAATTGGTCCGGCGTCGCGTAGTAAAAATAGTAATTATTTAGTGCATGCAGTGCAGGAATAGACATAAGCTTATAATGCCTACTACTCGACTTAGTCGAGTTAGCAAGTCTTTTGTGAGGCGATGTAAGTATATGCTTTTACAACAGGATCCCAGAAAATGTTCAAAGATAAAGTATTACGTTATTGAAAAGAATTGTTAAAAAACGTTTGTGTGGTAATGGTTACTATAACATAAATGACTTTCTTAATGATACCACAGATTGGGAATTAGCGACCGCCCTCAGGCTATTAAATAATAAGTTTAATTGTACAATGTTACTTTGTAAATGTTACTTTAATTGTAAAACATATTTTTGATGAAAAAAAAAAGCCCGCTGAGTTTGTTGCGCCCGCTGAGTTTCTTCTCAGGCCTGAGGCATTCATTTTGGAATGGGTGGTAGTTGTTTGACTTTCAATAAGTGATTTCACATCCTATTTTGAATAAAAATATTTGTATTTGAATTTCAATTTGCGGTGGATAATGTAACGTACCATAGATTAAGTAGACCGTACTGATGATTCGGAAGTACCAAATTCGATCATGCTTCGGAAACAAATGGCGCTCTGAGAGAGAAGAAGCGGCGCAAGAAACTCTCCCAACGTTCTTTTTTTGCGCTCTTTTCAATAAAAATATACAATATTGTACAGTCATTTCTGTCGCTATAAAATAATCACAATCTTGTCCTAGGCTGTCCGATCATTTAGATATTCAGCAGTGGTAATAGGATTTACGACAGAGCCATTTTTTTATAAAACATTTAAATTTATTTATAGATAATGCCTGGACAGTGGCTGGGAATTTATTATAGCATTTACCCTTAAAGCTATTATGTATCGTATGAAGCCTACTAGAATTATTTACAAGCAATCCCTTATTTGTAGTTTTATAATAATGAAAATCACTATTAAGAGCAAAAAGGTGACGATTTTTGTGAACGTATATTAAATTTTCATAAATGTACTGACAATGAACAGTCATAACATTTATTTCTTAAAATTTTTCTTTTAGAGACTGTCTATAACCAAGCTGATATATAGCACGAACAGCTCTCTTTTGCAGAGCAAACACTATATCAATGGATGACGAAGTTATTGAACTATCAATGGATATAGTTCAGTAACTTCGTAAAATTAAGAGAGAATATTCTTATCTCTTAAATCAAATTAGGTAATGTCGAGGTAATGTAGAGCAATAAATAAATACACTTAGACGAAGCATGTCGTGTGCGGCGCGGCCTTGCCCGATGTGCAACGGAAGTGTTGCCCTACAAGTAGTTCTCATTGTATACCAAACAACACTTATAAATGGCGATGCACTTATCTGCAACCAACGCCGCACAACTCTATTTATAACTCAGCTGAGTATTGCGTTGGTTTTCCTCGACTAGTCACTCTGTATTTATCCTATAGATTTAGTGACATATTACTGCTAAATTACTAAAGGTGACGAGCAGCGGCGGATTTACACTAGGGGCAGTTGGGGCAAGTGCCCAGGGCGGCAAAGTTTTTAGGGCGGCAAAATTTTGAAAGTGAAATAATTTTTGTTAGTGATCAAGATTGGTCAATATAATTAATTAATTCAGTTTAATAGACCAATTCGCAATTCAAAAAGTCGGACGTGTTTGCCTGTGAAAAAATTTATGTAATATATTTAAAAGTTAACTAAATTTATGATTGTTAGAAAAAAACAAATTAATTTATTCGTGTTTTTAGAATATATAACATATCATAAAGTTTCTGCAATAAATTAGTTATTTTAGTTTTAAAAAATAAAATATATTAACTATTTGTGTTTATATAAATTTCAGTATTGGGGCGGATTTTTTTCCGGTGCCCAGGGGCGGCATTAAGTTTAAATCCGGCCCTGGTGACGAGCGTAATTGTAATGCCGCTCAGAATTTTTGAGTTTTTCAAGAATCCTGATCGGCACTGCATTGTAATGGGTAGGACGTATCAATTACCATCAGCTGAGCGTCCTGCTCGCCTCGTCCCTTATTTTGATAAAAAAAATTAGGTTAATCTTAGACAATTTTAAGTCTATATATTGGATAATAGGCAACTGATAAAAACAATCAAATATTATTATTCTAGTATTCGTGTCAAACTACGTCTTACAAGTTACACTCGCGGTTAATATGTCACTTTGTGCTAGTGTGCGTGCATTACTCGAAATAGAGTTTAACTGTCAGCCTCAATTTTTTTTGACGTTTTCACAGCTGTCGCATTGTATCTAGACATATAAATGATCTGAGGCTATAATATCGTCGATAAGGCCGAGTGTTTTGCGTGAATACATGTGGTACGTTTCTATATTTACTTGCAGCGTAATAAATGCATAGACTTACAATACACTAGCGTATAGACAAACAATTCGTGCGAGAGAAAAGAACCACCCCTAATGAAGATATAAAAACCGTAACCGATTTTGATTGACAGGTCGTAAACAGTCAGCCACGCTTAGTATTTTGAATAATATAACATAATAATTGTAAGCCACTAGCTATCGCATACATTGACAAATCAAATACGCACGCATTAACGGACTGTCAGATTATCTATGCGTTAGTATATTATAAATCTATGATAATATGTGTGACCTAATCATTTTGATCCTTTAAATATTCATATTTCATTGCAGATCTCCAACTCAACAGATATTTCAAGTGAAAATTGTGAGATGCAGCAAAAATACTTCAAAAGGTGCTCAATAATACATATATCTACAGTCTTCACTCAACGATATATAACAATCAAATCTTTTGATTGTTATATATCTATATACTAGCTGCCCCGACACACGTTGTTCTGTAGATTATAAAAATAAAACATACAGTTTTATAGGAATTTGCCAATAATATTTCAAAATATCAAGATTTATTTCGTAAAAAATGCTCCTGTTATAATGAAATTGTTTCACAGCGGAACTGTCAAACCGTGCGTCACTAAATTCTCTCATAGAAAATATGTCCATACAAAACAAATATTGAAAATAAAAATAATTTTGGGTCCCAAATCGAAATAAAAACTATCCTATCTCTCAAGTTGGACCAAACTGCACTCCATGAAGTAATCCCCATTAAAATCCGTTCATTAGTTTAGGAGTCCATTGACGACAAACATTGTGACACGAGATTTATATATATTAAGAAGATAAGATAGCTGTTATTTTATGGAGTTTATAGTTCAACCTTGTATTGTTTAACTGGATTGCATTATTTTAAAAATATGTATATGTTTAAGCTTTTCTGTAATTAAGATGTATTTGAATTGTATTTTTGGTTATCGACGTTGACGAGCAATCTTTTGATTTTATGTCAATAAAATATTTTTGATTTTGACTTTGACTTTGATTCTTTAGCAATCAATGTTATAAAACTTTGGTGAGGATGATAGATATGTAGCTAAAACACGAAACTGTAGACCCATATTTTGTTATCATCATATTTCTGGATTGCCTCCCATTAAAGTAAATTTAAAGATTCTTGTTGTTGAAAATAAGTGTATAGTTATTGAACTATTAAAACTTTCGTGAGACATCATTAACTTTGTTTATTTAAATCGGCTTCACTTACGGTTCATGGATGTTGGTACCCGTCTAGTTTCGGACCATTCGGGGGTTCTTCATCAGGGTGAGTACAGTGAGTTCCCGGTAAAGTCCAGTCTCACTCCTGAGTGATGAAGAGCACCGATTAACCATGAGTAAAGCCAATTTATATAAATAAAGTTTACCTACAGATAGTTCATATGACTGGCGACTACGTCTGCATTCACTTCATATCTTATTTATTCAAAAAGGCTTACCAACTAAATACAATTTATGTATTTATGCACTAAGAATTTAAGAAATATAATAAAGTAGTAATAAAATAGTACTAAATACCACATGTGATATTTTTAAATCTATGATCTACAACTTTCGAAGATATAAATTTGTTTTTTTTTTATTTGAAAAAAATATACAAATGTTTTCATCTATATTCTATATTGAAAATACTATTATAATACGTGAAAATTAAAAAAAAATATGCAGGAATTAACACTGAAAATTGAAACTGCTTAGAACTGGCCAGTTAGAAACATTGCCAATGAAAACTTTTTTTAAATTTCAATTTAAGAACTCCTTGGTAAACTAATGTAGTATATTGCATTAATTTGTCATTTGTTTTTGTGAATTGGCGGCAAATCTAAAACTCTTTTTACACGTGAAAATGAACCTAACGCGAGAAAATTTTCGGTCAATGATTTATTATGATTTTCGTTGTGGGCTTACTCAACAACAAAGCTATGATAGGCTGCGATTTGCATTTCCTAATGAAGCCCCATCTCATGCCACTATTTACAATTGCTTTATAGCGTGGACGTAGCAATCTCAATGATGATCCGTGTGAGGGACGTCCTTTAACAGCGACTACTGAAGATAACATCAGTGCTGTGCGACGAATGATAGAGGAAGATAAGAGAGTGACCTATCAGCAGATACGGGCAAGCCTAGGCATTGGTATGAGTCAAGTTCAAAAAATATTACACGAACATCAAGTGTCAGGAAGCTTTGTACCAGATGGATTCCCCATACTTTAACCGACGGCCAGAAACACCTTCGCATGGACTGGTGTCGCCAAATAATAGCCAGATAAGTCAACGGCGGTGACTCAAATGCTGTATTTGACATCGTCACACGTGATGAAAGCTGATATATTGCTACGAACCCGAAACCAAAAGACAGTCAGCTCAGTGGGTGTTTCCATTCGAGGATCGGCCAACTAAGGTAAAGAAAGGAAGAAGTCAAGGAAAAAATATGATTGCCTCATTCTTTGGTCGGAAAGGTCATTTCGCGACAGTTGTGCTAGAAGATGGAAGGACAGTTACTGCAGACTGGTATGTCAATCGCTGTTTGCCTGTTGTTTTGGAAAAAATCGACAGCAGCGCCCTAGAAGTAGGATCCTTCTTCACCACGACAATGCTTCAGCGCACTCCGCAAAACGGACTGTTGAATATTAGACTATGGCAGGTGTCGAGATAATGAGTCATTCGACATACAGCCCTCACCTGGCGCCCTGCGACTTTTATTTATTCTCAAGAACTAAAAGTTTATGCAAAAAAAAATATGTAATAGTAAATCTTTAATTTTAGAGGTAAAAATTTACCTACACCCAAGGTGTGTGTAAAATTTGTGACTGGCTTTGCTGTTAAGGCGTAAAATCATAACAAACAAACAAAGTCGTGTAATATTAAATATTTTGAGTTCTGTTTTGCTCTGTTACTGTTTGAACACGTATAACAACCAGCCCAGGCTCAACAACAATAACAGTGGCCGCTTTTAATCGCAATTATAAGAAAAAAGTGATAGAAGAATTATAGAACAAATAGTTCAGAATACTAGGGGCCATCCAAAAATTACATCACACTTTAAAGGCCTTCACTTTCGGAGGCTTAACAAATGTGACATTGTGTTACCTATATTAACCAAGTGTGCACGATTCCAAGTGCTGGCAATCTTGCGTCATTCATCTAGTGTTGGAAAAGGTCATTGGTAGTAATAACAACGTACCATCCTCTAAGAAGAAATTGAATCCATAGCGCCAGCAAGCACATATATAATAACTTAAGTATATCAATTAATATGTTTACTCGACACATGTTTATCCGTCCGAGTTATCCTTAATCAACTTCGCTCAAGACATACGTTCTAATTAACGTTTTACACGGATACAAATCAAAGTGAATTGTCGTGCATGAGACATGACAGAAGCAGTGAGAACAAAATGCGCGCAACTAAATATAAATCTGTTAGTGAACCGTAATTGTGATTAACTATTGCTATTAATAGGTATGTTTTCTTGCAGTATCGCGGAATTTGTTGCTCTTGCAGAATCGGAAGAAGCGGAATTTGGTGCTCGTAAATTTTGGAATTTTGATGAGACGAATGTAAAATTACGGGAAGAGGATAATGTTATTGTAGGTTTTAATGATGATCATAGTGATTAAATGTTTGATAATTATATTACATTTTATTCAGACTCAGCTTACATTTTCGATAAAAATTTACGAGACATAATGTAACTAAAATATGAAATAAATAAATGCTTACTTGTCAATTACTGTTTTTGATCTTGTTGTTGATACAATGCGACTGCTGCACATTTTCAAATTAAATTTGGCGTACAAAAAGTGAATCAACGGAATCGCTGTATCCGATGCATAAGTTACATTAAACCTCTACTGCATAATATGTAGTCCTGGTACCTGTTGCTAGGATGACACATGATTTCAACAGCTTTGAAAGACATTACTATCACTGCTACCATATTTATGTTCTCCTGGTGTCTATGTAGTAATATGTCGTGAGCATGGCGTCAGAATATGTAAAGATATACTCGCGTCATACACAAGACAATCTCTTCTTTAACTATGATCGTTGTTACCAAGACACTGTATAATGCTTAATATCTCATTTTGTCCCACGAAATTTAATGAATTTATTTATGTGTCTGTCTCTTTTACTGTCTCGCTTTTTCGTTTCATCGACTTTCCTCTTATAATGTCCTCGTCTATGGTGTCTACTATTTTCTTTAATTCTTTATTTGTAGCAGTATAATAAGCTTTTACGCAGATTTCTGTATTTTATCAATCTTCTTTGAATTAATCACGTCACAAAATCAATGATCACGATAAAAGCCAAAACTTCAACCATGACGTCATTTATATAATTCACAGATATAATTCATATGTCATATAATTTAGGAAGCCTAGCCTGAAGTTAACATGTGCAATTGCCTTATTTTATACTTTTATTGTTTTTTAATATATTTTTAATCTAGGGACTTTAAAGATTAGAGCATACCCCCATTTTCCCCCTTCCCCATTCCCCCTCTAAAAATAATGTTAATATTAATATCAAACTAGATCAATTTTAAGAATCATTTTAAATATATTAAATTTTTCTTAAACCAATTTTTTATTTTATTTATTGCAGTCGTCATGCCCATTTACCTTTTCTTTTTTACTGTAAACAATATACCCTTGAAAGCAGACCATTGGCATAAGCAAGAAACATTGAAAAAGATTTATCAACCTATCCCATTATAAATTAAAGAAAATTCAAAATTAGTAGTAATTTAGTAAAACACAAACGTTTTTATTAAAATTGGCTCATAATTAAAACTCTTTTAAATCGTTACAAATTTTTATCATCACTGGTTCGATTTGAAAATCTACATGTGTTTGGAATCAACCGTTTCTCTCTAAAATATTAATGATATATAAGTATTCAAGTACTAAATGTAATAAGAAAAAAAGTGCTAAATGCCGCTGAAGAAAATATATCAAAAAAAAATACGGGTTGCACTCCGGGAGTGCCGGCAGAAGTGAAAACTTGAACATTGACGTTGTGCAATTTTGGAATTTGGCATATTTTGGAACGGAAAAGATACTTACTACGACTCCGACTGCGTGGATATTAATGAAAATGTCAGTATAACATTCTACCAGATCATATAAAATATAAATTAATGTAAAAATCAATAAGCCATGTCACTTTGCAATAAAAAAGTATCCTATGTGTTATACTAACGTGCTAAATTTCATACTATTCCATCCAGCTGTGTGATTGAGTCCACAGAATACCTTTGGTATCGCATTAATAATATATATTTATATATGAAAGTATCACCTTTTGCGCGATAAAAATTCAATACTAAAGTTTTGTATCGTAATATTTAAAGAGACCGTTAGACAACACCTATTTTCCGTGAGAAGAAGTGCGGAGACGACCAAGACATTCGCCAGATACCTAGTCATGCTTTGATCATTACAATACAGTGCTGTTCAGTATTCTTGCAAAACCACTGTATAAAATACAAAATTCTGATCGGCATCTAAATTACGCTCTTCAGATGGTCTCATTAGCCCAGTAATATCATTAGCTACTTGGCGGCAGAAAAATGTACTGGCACCTTTTTTCCAGCACCAGCTGGCATCAGGCTAAGAAACCTCTCACTTGCACTGTTAAAAAAACACACACACTTTTATAACATTATCTTAAATATATCCGTCCATTCAATTTCCTGCAATAAAATTAATTAACTATATTTAAAACAGTTATATTATACACAACGAAACACGACAAATGTCAACAATGAACGTTCCAAAAGTATTATGAGTTCAGACAGTGTGAAAGTTAAATAGATTGATGGTTTATCACGTGCGAGACTGAAATAGTAGCGACCAGACAAGTACTTACCGCAGTAATTAATTTCATAGCTCGTACACTACGCGTGTGTACTCTAAATCATATCATACTCAAAGCGGTTTACGCGCCATTTATTTTGTTTTAAACCTTCACAGCAGCTGAACAACCGTAAATTCGGCCACAGATGTCTTTGGCTTCCGGATGACTTTATTGTATATACGCTAATGTAAGCGACTGTTAATTTGGATTCGGTTGCTATCGGCAGTCGTGGCCGAGCGGTTAAGGCGTCTGACTAGAAATCAGATTCCCTCTGGGAGCGTAGGTTCGAATCCTACCGACTGCGAACTCTTTTTTTAATTTTATTATTAATAGACAGTTATGTTTTTTATTTTGAAGAACATTGGGTTGCTAAAGTAACTAATCAACAACTTTTCTTTGAACTATTTTTTATCTGTATCAAAAATTACTCATTATTTTATATATATATATAGTTTTATTATATTAGATATTAGCTCATTTGATTGTAGATGATCATCTCCACAAACAGCCGATTGATTAGAATATTTCCAAACTACTTGTAAATTCTTAAACATTTAACTGTCTCGGAAGACAAACAAAAGTGATAGACTGTGTGAAGTGATCACCGCCGCTCATGCTGTTTTGGGAGAAAGGCTTGGAAACAAAAAAAAAATTGGTAAACGTTTAAATACATAAATAACCCTAGGTTTTATTCTTCCGTTAACCATTGGTATATATTTATTTTTATAAGTTGACTATGAAGGTTTCTCTGAATAAAACCGGTTCAGGACGGTTTTTTCCACTAAGCTTCATCGCCACTTGACCACTCAAGACGAGCATACCGTCTACCCTTTTCTAGGTGCGCTCATCTCGTTTTGACTTTCGCAGAATTAACTCTCTTAACGTTTGCAACCCGAACTTAAAATCGGTCTTGACCAGTAATAACCGTTTAATTTAAAACACTAGAGGAAGCTATTTATGAAATTTAAAAACTTGCAAAACTCCTGTGTTTCATTTGGGTATGATTCAAATTGAACACCTACGTAATTCCAGGTAAGCTATCAAATTTTTCCCAATTCATGCGCATGAAACTGCGGGATTTAACTAGTGATAATTATACGAATTGAACACTGATGGCATTTGTATGTCTTATCTGAACATAACAACACAATTAATGATAACGAGAACACATAAATGAAACATACAGATAAAACATAAAGCGTCCCACTCATTGATCTGGCTCAGCTCTCATTTAGTACGTTGCACGTGCTAGCCCGGAGCACAAATACTTACGGTGTGGCCACGAAAAGCCAAGATTAGCGGAGCAGCACTGTACTCAACCCTTCCGCTGAGATTTATATAGTGAACTTCGAATTTGCTCAGACTTTACTTACGTAAATCATAGCTGGGTGTAGTGCCGCTAAAGGATTCTTGAAAAACTCAAAAATTTTGAGCAGCATTACAATTGCGCTCGTCATCTAATAAATCTAGACATAAGATGTTAAGTCTCATTTGCCCAGTAATTTCACTAGCTACGGCGCCCTTCAGACCGAAACACGGCTTCACGGCAGAAATAGACGCCGTTATGGTACCCATAATCTAGCCGGCATCCTGTGCAAAGAACCACTGGTAAAAACTGTACATAGACTTTGCTCACACTTACGTAAAACATAGTTGAGTATAAGCTTAGCATAATCTTTAGTTTCGTTTTTAAAGTCATTTGACAGCTGAAATTATAATGAGGTTAATCTAGCCAGAAAAATGGAAAAGTCAAGTTCGCGTTTTATCACACTCAGCTAAGTCTACGTATGCTCTATAGATCTCAGCCATAGAACTAGTATTGAAGGAACGAATTTGCTAAAATCGGACACGAAATTAAATTCTTGTGAGTAAATTAATGTTTCTTTCCTTTTAGCGAGCCAGATGACGTCTTAAATAGCAATGGATTGATGAAATAGAACTGTAAAACTATTTCTTGTTCTTTATTCGTGAGACAGTATTTTATTTACGGTGACGCCGTGACCACATTAGACTATAGAACTCTATATATTTCTAGCGTTCTGAAATTAAAGCACAAATTTTACTTGCAAACTTTTATAAAAATCTCTATGTTATACATAATATCTGCATACAAACAAATAAACAAACAAACAACTTAAGAGTACATTATTTCCCCATTTGAACTATTCAATCAATGAATCAAATTATTTATTATCGAAAGACATGGAATGTTATGATGGTACAATATTACAAGTGTACTAAAAGGCTGTGATCTGCTTCCATTCCATAAAAAAATATAGAAAATACTAGAGAGGAAAAAAATCTAAATATTATTTTACCCGCTCAAAGCGTAGCCTAAAGACCCCGCTGGTATCAGCATCATCATGGCCATACTGTAAAGCTGCCTTACCAATGACCAACGAAGATGGAGAACAATTTACTGAAATGTTTGCCTAGAGCCCTGCCGGATATTGAAGCACATCAGACATATATGAAATAGACAGAACTCTTAAATTTGTTATTCGTTATATCTTTGTCGGCTGAAACTTTCACATGCGGATATTTTTTTTTAAATAAAAATAAGGTAAGAGATGAGCAGAGCGTTCAGCTTACGCCCCGCCCATTACAATGCAGTGGCGCTTAGGATTATTGAAAAACCCAATTATTCTGAGCGGCACTACATCTGCACTCGTCACCTTGAGACATAAGTTGTTAAGTCTCATTTGCCTAGTAATTTCACCAGCGACGGCGCCCTTTTGACCGAAACACAGTATTGCTTACTCATTACTGCTTCACGGCAGAAATAGGCGTCGTTGTGGTACTAATAATCTAGCCGGCATCCGGTGCAAAGAAGCCTCCCACTGGTAATGATCAACTCAAATAATCACTTAACATTTATATGTAAATAAAATACTAATTTTATTCATACTTAAATAGCGATACGGTATCAGATATTGACGATCATTCTATTAGTTCATAACCAGTGACATTATAGGCGCAAGAGACACTCTTTTAGTCTCAGCCTGTTTTAATCTTTAATAACAATAATAAATCTTTATATATCCATTAAAACTTATTCTATTATACAAATACTATCTTATTACAAGTATACCAATCTTATAGAAAATTAAGCAGAAATTTTTATATTACAAAGTTGTAAATTTATAATTCTAAAAAAAACTCATTTAGGTCAATTAAATAATATGTTACATTAGTGCTGATAGGTACTTTAGTGATTTCTAAACTAAGTAGGTAAACTACATATTATGTCTAACTGGTGCAGTGATGTGATCCTACTCGTAACGGAGAATGGAACGCCATTATTCATTTTGAAATGCATTGACTAACCAACTGAGCTAACCGTTCGAGTCACATATTGTCATAAAATCTTGTATGCTTTGTTCAACTCTCAGGTTGTGGCTTCATCTACAGGATCTACTTTACAGTTGATAACCTGCTC
>CATIXQ010000008.1:10743888-10878835 GCA_949711755.1 Leptidea juvernica
CTCAATTCGATCGGTAAATTTTTTATGTATGTACACCGATTACGCTTAGATTTATGGTCTGATTTACGTTATTCTTTTTTAGTTCAATGCAGACAAGATGCCATTTGGTCCCTTAAAAATTTTAAATAGTTTGGCCCGTTATTTTTTATTTTATGAACATTTTTTATGAAAATTTTTGTCTATAGGATAGAGTTGTTTTTGTGTACGGCTTTCTTTTTTCATTCAGGTTGATTATATTTTATTATTATTAACTGACACTAAATTACTCTATAATATACTATACTTACTGCCGTTTCTGACTTTAGGCTTTACAAAATACTTTATTTACAAGAAATGTCATATTATCTATTAATCTATATTTATTTTTGGACGGAATTCGAAGGCTGTGTCTGTCTTTGAATAAATAAGACTATGTTTTGTAAGTCAACGTGAAAGCTTCTAACTCCACAGTTGCAAAACATGACAAGCGTTTATGATGTTTAAACGCTCGGCTCCCAATATATGTAACTATATCTAGCTCTATAATTAAGTAGGTATAATGTATATATTGAGTTCTAAATTTGATGTTTAAATGTATGTTTATATGAATTTATGTATGTTTAAGTTAGTATATTGATTAAATATATCATTATCTTGTAACCCATAACACAGGCTATATATGCTTAACTTGGGGCAAGATAAGTTGTGTGAAAAGTGTGTCAATATTATTATAATTATTATAATATTATATTATCTAATATATAAAATTCTCGTGTCATGGTGTTAAACATTGAACTCCTCCGAAACGGCTTGACCGATTCTCATTAAATTTTGAGTGCATATTGGGTAGGTCTGAGAATCGAACAACATCTATTTTTCATCCCCCTAAATGTTAAAGGTGGTCCATGCCAAATTTTTTTATTTTAATTTTTTTGATTATGAGTCAGCATTAAAAACATACATACAACTTCAAATTTTCACCCATCTACGATCAACAGTTACTTTTGTATCGCGATTTTAATATCGGCAATACAACGTTTGCTGGGTCAGCTAGTATAATTATAATATACCTTTAATAATCTAAGACTTTCCACGATCAAACATATAAGTGCTTACCTGGGTCTAAAACTAACATAATTTCTATTAATATTATAATAACTCTGGTCTAATCTAGATCGGTTTTTACACCCAAAAACCACTGTATAATTAACCAATATAATTATGCAATGTATGATAGAATTAACATATTTAAGTACAATAATTATTCATTTATATATATAAATAAAAACCAATAAGGCGACCTAAATGATACCTATTTTTCTTCCCAGTCTGACTCGCGCTTGGCTCGTTTTTAATAACATCATTGATTTAACAGTGGTGCGCTACCTGTTAATGCGAAAAAGACACCAAACAGCATACAATTATTATTTCCGTGGACAGAGAGTCTTTGACAATCAACAAACATACAGTACGTAATGAACGTAACCACATTAGGGCGGTACAACTGCCACCCTGTTGCAATATAACTTTTCGTCATGGGATTACGAGTCCGCACCAGGGATTTAAGGTTTCATTACTTTGTTCCCTAATGCTGTGACCACGTGCACTCACTACTACGAGTTCTCGATCCAATGCCGAATGTGGCAGTACAATAATCAATACAATGCTTGTTGGGGCTCAATCTTTGAGGGCTTCGAAATCTAAAGTTTAATAAGAATGTTATATATACTCTATTTTTAAATTTTGAACTTGCAACAATGCTGTTCAAAATACATGTCCTAAGATAAAAAAGAATAAAGTGTACTTAATTTTTAAACTTAACTCTATCAAGGCTAGGTTAACTATTACGAAATACTACTATACTCATCGACAAGTCTCCCTTAGTCGGTTTGAGCTGAATTTACCTGAACTAGCGTTACAGTGCCGAGCGTAACGCCTCAGTCCCATTAAATACCCACAAAATAAAGTGTTACTCGCACCTATAGTGTCCCTTCATAAGGGAAAAAAGTAGTACTTTATTTTTGTATTCTTCAAAGTTCAAAGTAACAAAAAAACTGCTCAAAAGACTTTCGTATATTCACATCGTTAAATAGTAAGGGTAGAAGGGAAGCTAAAGACGTAGGGGTAGGTTTACAAGGGAGCGTAGCGATGCGAAACCTCTAATATACAAATATTGCGGACCAAATGAATATATTCGGGCCAAGACCCTCCGAACAAGTGCGCCATTTGATTAAGTAACAGATATGAATGTATGAAGCTATAACTGTGGGGAGAGAAACTCCAGACTCGAAGATAATTGACCCGAAGTGGAAATTATCGTACTTTGGATTATACATACAAATAAACGACAAAAAAAAAGAATGCATGGAATAACATTATTTCTTCTTCATACAAAGATTCTTCAAAAAAGACTTAGGTAAAGGATTTGTTCAAAGCTACAATTGCTCGAAGTTTCTCGAAATCTCGACTGATTCGGTATTCCACTATACTTTATAAACTTCCTTCATTTGCAACATTGTAAGTTGTTCCTTCCGCGGTGATTCCAGATACGACAAGAGTACCTTCTTGAACAGCGCGTATATCTCCGCCGGCCGCTTCTTTTATTCCTGTGTTGTTAGTGATAATTAGTGGTGATCTCTGATATTACGTGACCTGGGTACTTCTTTGTCTTCAGATTCCATCAAAATGGTCATATGTAATCACTACTATCTAGTGAGCCCGTGAGTTTTCTATGATAGCCGATGTGGATGAAACATTAGATAGCCACTGCCACCCATTCTCTGAACACCAGAGGAATCAAACGAGCGCTGACGGAGTTTTGGGGCTAATCGTCATAAGCAATATTGGATTTGGATTTCACGCTTCCTTTATCCTTAAGTCTATATTCCAGTAGACGTCTCGATGTACAATCCGTGTATTTTATCTCTTTTATACACAGTTATGAAGACAGTGACAAAAGCACACTCGATCACGTATTGAGAACCTTCTAGAAAACGGGTCTTAGTTTAGGTATCTACTATCCATGCGAAGTATTAGTATTATTTTTATATGGAAAATTATAACCTTATATTTAAAAGGCGATTGATAATTCACTAATTACTCTTAGTTAAAGTAAAAGTATTGATGATTGTTACAAGAGCTCATGGTTTAAGAAGGTACCCGCAATCTCATTTGTCCTAATATTCCTTAAAAAAATTCATTAGTTTCTAGTACACTATAGATGCTATTAACTGATGTATATGTATGATAGCGAAACAAATGTTTTAACGCCAAACCTGACAGTTGTTCTCATTTGAACGAATCCTTCCAGCAGCACGTCCCAAGTGTCCCGCTAATACTCCATATGGCGTTACACAATGCGCAATACATAAACAACCAGATAAATGCGAACCCTTGTGACACTTACGGCTCCCCCTTTCTATCGCGATTTAACTCTAATGCCAACGGCAGGGCAGGTCAGTTTATAGTGGACTTATAACTTTAGTAGTATGGGGCGGAAAAACTGATGCAACGACATGTGCATGCATTAGGGCTGATGAGACAATCGGACACCAGTCACTTATTGCTTGCAACTGGCCTTGTTGACGTCATAATGCTATTATCCATGCACGATAACGTATTCACAGATTATAACTAACTCGTTCCTATTCTCATACGTTATAAGTTACAATGTTATCCAAGTATGGCTGGACTATTTGGGGCTTAAATCATTATTGGTCAAGCCGTTCCAGAGAGTTAGCAACCGTTTCAGGTTGCAGCAAGTTTCTGGGAGCGATACTGGAAATAGGAACACCGACAATATATTATATGATTTGGGAGAGGATATAATAATATTTAATAAAGGACTATATTTCACACTTGTGGTAAATACGTGCCTGTTTGGAACAGCGGACGGATTTATCTGATACCTGTAATTTTTGAGTTTTTGTCCCTGTGCCTGATTAGAGTGCAGGCAAGTAATTGAAACAGAAAATAAAATAAATTAGGATGTGAATAATATAGTTAAATTAGCTGCCAAAAGAATGGTGATTTTATACATCGAAAAAATATGTTAATACTAGCTTTACCATCCACTATTTAAGCACATTATTTTGCTTTCAAGGATTTTATACCTCTGGTATAAAGTCATGGACGTTTCAAGTACTTTTTACCACATACTACATAATAAATAAGGCAGCTTTGAAGTTGCCAGATTTGGTCACATAGCAGCTAGGGACTTTTTGCGATGTTTTTTTGGAGAAATCACAAACCTTAACTCGAAGATACTTTCTACGGACTGCCAACACATATTTTAAAACATGGATTAATTAACAAAAAAAACAACGTTGTCGGCAAATTTGAAGACGAGTGTCGACATACAAAAGGGCGACTAAATATTCGAGAGCTTGTCGGGAAAAATATCTAGTATGGGTTCGAGTAATGTATTTTAATCATAATTTGCATAGGAACCCGAGTCAGTGCCAATGTTTTTCCCAACCTTACAGTGATTTGTTTATTTATTTATTGGAGATATCTAATTTACACAATATTTTCAATATTAAGAATAGATTATAAAAATTAGAAAATTACCTTCATCATAACCTTAAATATGACGGTGTACAAATGAACAATGATTACTACTTTATATAAATAAAAAATCTGCGAGGAAAGAATATGTAGAAAAAATAATGGTTTTCACTCCGGGAGTGCCGGCAGAAGTAAAAACTTGAACATTTACGTTGTGCATATTTGAATACTTTTGAATGGTTAGGGAATAATTTCGCACGAATTGCTTTATTTATCAGTATAAAAGTACTATCATTTATGTGGTTTATGTAGGGAGTTTAAGGTTAAGCATGTGTTCTTCGTATATTTTTTTGAGCAGAAGGAGTTTCGTTTTATAGCATAATATTTTGAATGGACTTGGAACTGCTGTTTGATACAAATATAAACTTCATGGCCAAAACTGGAAATTAAATAAAACGAAATTAAATTAAATAAGACCTGAAATAAAAATGAAGATGAATGAACCGTCTAATGTAAACATTCACAATCTTCGTGTTTTGAACAACACTGAACAATAAATTCATTATTTCAAATTACTAATAATTATAAATATTTAAACATTTTCGGGACGTAATTAGGAGAAAAATGAGAGAACATCATCTATTGGCTCATTACTCTTTTTTATTTGTAGTCAAATTATTCCCTGTGCTTTATGATCTTACCTGGCAACTAATTCTACTTATTTGTAACACCCTTATTGTAATCTAGGGTCAGGTAAGAGGGCGTCCATTGTCTTGAGGGCTCTTCACGTTCGCCAGCTCTCTGCACTTCAGCTCTCTAAAGTACCTTCCGCTACTGCAATATCATAGCTAGGACTGGTTAAGCCGGCCCAGTTAAAGTTTTCCTAACAATTTCAATCTAGGGCTTGCATAAGTATTTAATCAGAGAACATCTTATTGTATGATCCATTTTCAACGTCTCATTGGTGGTATGATTGACGCCTCATTGCAGAGCTGCGACAGGACAGCATGGCCATGAGCCTCAATTAAGGATTGGTTTCCGCTGCGCTCCAACTAGATAACGCACTAACCTAACAACAATAGCTTTTTAAAAGTGCTTACTATCTAATTAGTAGCAGCAATTAACATTTAATCTTTAAGTAGGTATCAGAAAAAATATTTCTACAACCCTATCTACCTAGATAGATACCTAGGTACCTACCTACTGCAGGATAAAAACTAATTTTCATCTCGTTTTTGGGGGAAAATCCAGGAAGCTGGGATAGCCTGGGTATTTACTGATTAGATATTGGCACAGAGTACATAATAAGTAATATTGTTTGAGTAGGTAGGTATATTATGCTAGGAACCTAAACTCTAAACCTATATTAATCAAAGATCTGGTTGTAGATTTATCGATGAAAAAATAAGGTAGAATCGAAGGTTATAAATTTATCACCTACCGTTAGGAAGCTAATGAGTCAGAAGTAGTTTAAGAGCAATAAACAATGATGTTAATAACTGGCAATCATTATGATTACAACACCATAAAATAATTGAAATAACATTATCAGGACAAGTAATGAGGGAATCGAGTTGCAATACTCAGAAGTATGCAGAATCTAGTCAGCAACTAGGTATCTAAGTGACGTGTGGTGACTTGGTGAGGTGTCACCTAGCGACACAGCGGCGCCACTTGGAACCTGAGCTTACAGAGAATGTGCGAGTGTCCACGGTTAATTGACACTGTGTATCAGAATACGATGTCTATCTAAGACGAGGAATAAATTATTATTAAGGATTTTTGTTTTGTAGAATTATAACTTCTTGCGTGCGTACGTAGTCCTAACCTGTTTTCATAGAACATAATAATGTCCCTTGAGCCAAAGCCATCAGCTTCATTATTTGTTTTTCTCACGACCACGCAGTTCACACCTCAGCGACTACAGAATTCTTACGTAATTGATCTATGGGAGTGTGCTTCGTTAGCTGCTCGTATATCTAAAGTTCAATCTCTTAACAACTTGCCTACCAGTGTTAAAGTAATCGACACCGGTGACAAATACGATAGTGAATTAACATCTTAATTTGTCGTTTACGGCTACAGAAATAATGACATTGACCGTAAGCCGCTTTTGATGCGGTGGAATGAAAGAAAAAAAGAAGCGGAAGATTGTATCGTAGGACCTTGGGTATTAACTTTTACGAACACTATGAACTTTTTAATTCGTGAGTTGATTAATTGATTTCAATTTTAAAAGGTGTTAAGCTATTCTTTAATTTTACGTCGTGACCATTTTGAGATTATTATCTTATTATAATTTATTTTAGTAACAATAACCAATATACCAATATAATCAATCACACACACAAGAAAAACCACAGAAATAATCTCCATAGTTGTGGTCAAATATAAATTAGGTCATACATCTTAATATATATATAAATTACGTGACACGTTGTTTGTCCGCGAACCAATGAACGGATTTTAAAGGAGATTACTCCATGGAGAGCAGTTTGGTCCAACTTGAGAGATAGTGTAGTTTTTATTTCAATTTGGGACCCATAATTATTTTTATTTTCAATATTTGTTTTGTATAGACATATTTATCTATGAGAGAATTTCGTGACGCACGGTTTGACAGTTCTGCTGTGAAACAATTTCATTATAACAAGTGGAGCATATTTTACGAAATAATTCTTGATGTTATGAAATATTATTGACTAATTCATGAAAAACAGTTTTTATCTATTATGTGCAGAACAACGTCTGTCGGATCAGCTAGTAGTATATTAAGCACAAAGAAAAATCCAGACCTTACCACATACCATCAACTAAGCCCTACAATCCGTAACGGTCTTTAAAACTGCTTTATAACACGGACTAGTAAAAAAAGAAGGACTCCGCGCCGTGATATTAGCAAGTGAAGCACCTTTATGCTAGTGTGTGTGCGGTTACGGGATATACCAGATACACAATTTTTTCTCCCTTCAATAATCATATATCCACAAATACTTTGATAGTATCGTTTTTACACTTTTGCACAACACACGACGGTTTTTTTTTAAATATTTTATTGCGACACAAACTGATCTGTCACAGACGATGGCAAATCTCATAATAGTGTAAGTGTATGCGTGGGATATTTACACGTTTACCGGCTTGTTTTGATGCCTGATGATGATGATGATGTTGTGTAAGGTGACACGGAGTCCTTCTTATTTTACTTGTCCGTGCTTTATAAAAGCTATTAAGTGTTGTGTCAATGTTAAACTATATGTTACTTAAATTATACTTAGTATTATAGAATGGTTATTATAAAATTCCCAATAATAAATCATTGACAAATTTTGTTCAACTCACAATTTTATTGATAAATTGTTTTTTAAAACAGGAAAAAACTGGCAACACGTTTTTGACGTCGTATCATATATAATACATAGTCCGAAATTATTTTTGGTAATCAAAAAGTAGTGGTGTAAAGATAAAATATCGACAAAATTTACTCGAAAAAGGTAAAGTAAAGGATCAATGTAGTCAAAAAATAACGGCCGTTCCCAATATACTATCTACAGATAAAGACAAATTACTACCTTCTACTGTCAGTAATTAGCTGTCAATAATCTGAAGCTGTCCCAATAAACCCGATAAGTCATTCTTATCGCCTTATATTGGGACGCGTGAATTGCAATTTTCATACAAACTTCTATTGATGGTAAGCTATACGTCGTCCCATTGACAGACAGCGTGTACGGATCAGGTGTCGAGTTACCGTCGAAAAGTTTATTGGGACAGAAAAGTCAACGATAGTTACGATTTTTATCTGAAGTAAGAGATAGACTGAATATTGGGAACAGCCGTAAGTGGACTATAACCATTCAGGAAAAATTCGTATGCGATGGCTATTTCCATATGTCACATGCAACTTCTTTGTAGTTATTAATAAAACATATCCTGTGTTCATCCAGCTAATAATGTATGTGTGGGTCAAATTTCATTGAGATCTATTCAGTCGTTTTGACGTGATTGAGTTACAAACATCCAATCAACTTATATATTTTAATGTAGTAGTATAGATATGTGACAGAACTCTGCATCCAATTTTCGCCCCCAAAACCCCCCTGAAGTAATGGATGTTCCAGATCGTTAGAGCCGTTAACGAGGTACGCAAAATATATTTAGAGGTACATATACAAGCGATTTCTTCGAATCAACGAGCGTATAATACGCCATTATGTTTTTTTTAGAGAAAAGTAAGAGTTCGAAGAGATAAGAAACGCTGTTAATTTAAATAAATTTATCCATTGTTTTGATCCATCATTTTATTAGGGTTCCGGAGCCAAATGGCAAAAAACGGAACCGTTATAGATCTCTTAGCATGTCTGTCTGTCTGTCCGCCCGTATGTGACAGCCACTTTTTTCCGAAACTATAAAAAACTATACTGTTGAAAATTGTTAAGTAGATGTATTCTGTGAACCGCATTAAGATTTTCACACAAAAATAGAAAAAAAGAACAATAAATTTTGGCGGTTTGGGAAACCCTCAAAATTTTTAGAAATGAAACTCAATTTTTTTTTTCATCAAATCCATACGTGTAGGGCTCTATCTAATCCATCTATATCTACGATCGGTCTTCAAAAATGAGGTTTCTAATATCATTTTATTAACTGAGAGACACTTCCAAAATGGTAAAATGTGTCCCCCCCCAGTAACTTCTAAAATTAAAATGTCATATATCATAAAATTTGAAAACATTAATAGAAAATACGCAACAGTGAAAAGTCGGGAAACACAACTTTAACAATGTTCAAATTTTATATAAAAAAGTGTGTGTGTACTTATTATGTCTACCCGCAAGAAGTTATACTTCTTTGGCCTAACGAAGCAAAAATCATTAAAATGATTTATTCCTCGTGCTATTCAACATTTTTCGAAAGAACAATTTTGCAAAGATGGCTGTGTCAATTAATTACTGAATAATGAATACGGCTGTATGGGCTTGAACCCTTTGCCTGTCCTTATAATGGACGAAGAAACAAAAAATAAAATAACGAATGACGCAAACGTCAGAGAATTTTAGGAACTAACTTCAAACTGGTACTTTTATGTCACAGTGATGAGCGCGCATCTTAAAATTTCACTCTAATAATTTTTTCATATCGCGCCTAAAGAACTATACTTCAAAAAATATATGTGACATATCTACTAGGTACATAGACACATATAAACAGCAACGTAGATTTTATCTCCAGTCATAAAACATAAATAACTCTCGTGTAAAGCATAACACTATTGATAAGGTTTCTCACTAGAAACACTCCAAGTGTCGACATAATTATTGGATTTTGTTTTCGCACTTCAGGTTTCGAGTTGCTGAGAAAAGTTTATCAACAAACTGACACTTCGTAACTGTAAATGTAAATGTGGTAAGATTTGAGAATGATTAAGTGTTTTTCAGATAAACTTGTATTAAGAGTTTTATCAAACCGAAAAATATTCATAATGGTCCGCTAACTTTAAACAGCCGCTAAGGAGTGTTTTTTCTCATTCTGACTTAGGTCAATAGAAGAAGACAGAGTGAGAATTAGCAGTGCTTTAAGTTAGCAGACTATTATGAATAAGGGGATAAGTGTTGTATTTAGTGATCGTAGTGCTATCTCGGTGTTACCCAAATGTGCGAACGGGAGAGATACACCCGTAGGCAATTTTAGTTTATTTTTTATGTGAAATCGCTAGTTAGAGAGAAAACTCTTTTTTCCTACTGCAATTCTACCAAAATTTTGATTTTGATGTCAATCGCTTGAGCGGAATATATATTTTCAGTTCTCATGCTCTGAAATTGCTTATTTGTGCACGATATAGGCTGCACAAAATCGATTTTTGTGCACAAGTGCACAAAAGTATCTACTTGCATATGTGTCTATATTAAGGCAAAGAAAATGAGCCATACAGCGAACCACAATAAAAAGTTCAGAGATAGAATTTGTTATTTTATAATATTTACTTAAATTTATTTGCCTCATGTGTTTTTTAAGACATAAAAGATATTAAAATTTTAATTAAAATACAGTAGGTTATTTAATTAATTAAGAAATATATATATTACAAAATTAATTTAATAGTAGGCTGTATAGGTCTCGAGCCCAAGCCTAATATCAATGTCGTAAGATTAAAAAAAAGCGGCGGTCTTGTTTTTTCGTGTGTTTATTAATTTCTTCAAATTTGCTAAAATTGTTAAAAATGTCCATGTTATACTACTGTTTTATTTCCTGGCAATCGAAATGAAAAGCAGAGTTTATAACTCGTCCACAAAACCATTTTATCATATATTTAAAAAAATGGTTTGTTTTGTGCACTCGTAAAATCTACTAATTTTATGTAAGAGGAGGACAGACGAGTGTACCGGTCACCAGATGTTAAGTGATCACCGCCGCCCATATTGTCTTGCAACTCCAGAGGAATCCCAGGAGCGTTGCCGGCCTTTAAGGAAGGTGTACGCGCTTTCTTTGAAGGTACCCATGTCGTATCGTTGCGGAAACACCGAAAAGGAAGCATTCCTCAGCTTTGTTGTACGTGGAAGAAAATTCCTCGAAAACCGTTCTGTGGGAGAACGAAACACACCCAGACGGTGAGGATGATATCCTAATTTGTGGTGTGCTGTGCGAAGATTGAATTCGGCATCAGGAATCAGGTTACAATCATCCTTCCAGATAACCGCGGAATTGGCAATCGCTCGTGATTATTCGAGTATTCCAATGACGTCAGCAGTCGGCCATCAGTGTGTATTAAAGCCTGTCTATGAAATGAAGGTGTACTTTTAAATTATATATAAATGTATAAAGACATTACAAAACCTGATTTTTTAAGCACACGCCAGCCCTGTCCAAGTAAATTCACCCTTCTTTTTTATGTTAATACACAACCCAAAAACTTTCCATTTACTGAACTAAAACAACTGCTTCAGACTTCAGAATTTGGAAACCCTATTCCACATCCGTTTTAACCCATTTTATTAATGCGGAAACATGAAAATTTAATTTATATAAAACGCCATAAAACATTATTATGCGCGAAGTTGTTACCTAATACATGCCAAGTGAAGACACGTTGATGTGCTCTGGCACCTTGTCGCTATAATTTATAAGACATAATGATCTCCTTGATATGTTTTATAGTATGAAAAATAGCGAAAGTGGAGTTGCAATAAAAATAAAGACATTAAATCTATAATCAGGTCGTATGACAAGACCGCGTTTAGAGTTATTTCAGTGTTAAAGATTTATTAACCTAATGTTTAAAAAAATGATATGATTTTTATATACAGCACCTGAAAGATATAAATCAACATTCAAAAAGAAGAAAACCTTCTTTTAAAAAAAAATTACTACATTGTTTTCGCTATTAAAAATCTATTATGTTCTTAAAAACTACTAACACAATAATCAAACCTAATAAAGTATAATAATAAATGAAAATCTTATTTTAAAAACAAAATTAATAAAATAAAAAACGCATTAAAAATGAACAGACGATAGTAATGACGGTCCACGTGTACAACGTCGTTAATATTCCCTAAAACATTTCTGCAATTAGGCATAAAAGCCTGATCAATATACTACGCTCTACAGTCTACGCGATGGGGGCGCCACGTGGCGTTTAAGTGAACTAACGAGGCCACGCGTCGAACACACGACACCACACACTTATTGCATTCATTATATTTTTTAACCCATGTTACCTCAGCAACTTCTGTGATATGTCCCCTTTTACATTAATTATAATATGTAATTTTATTTAATAGTTTTTACCTAAAACTTAATTATTTCTGAATAAATTGAAAATTAAAACATATTTTCTTTACAATTTTATTATAATAATAATTATGGTATAAGAAATTAAAAGTTTTAAATTGTGTTGTACACTATGATCATTATGCAAATGTCACACAAAAGGTTTTTGGCTTAAATATGAATTTATACGCTATTTTCAACTTCATCAACATCGGCCCTGTGGCGCAACGGATAACGCGTCTGACTACGGATCAGAAGATTCCAGGTTCGAATCCTGGCAGGGTCGCAATATGATTTTTTTTCTACAATATATCTTTACTTACTTAATACATGTAAATGTATAATATATCTTTACTTATTTTATACATTTTAACATTTTATAGTAAAAAATTACAAGTTTAAATGTGCGAACAAATTACGTATCTAACAAAATAAATGTGCCATTAAATTAACCGATTTCTTTTTAAACATAAGTTTGCGATAACTATTTCTTATCTTAGGGCACGGGCGAGCTGAGACCCGCAAGATGGCAAGTGTCAAAATATTTTAACACATTTTATATTTTATTTCAAGTGGTAAATCACAGTTGACGATAACCCCAGTACGAGATAAACTATTTAAGTGGTTTTGTTACTATTATCTGTGTGAAACAGTATTATGAGTAAGTACAGACTTATTATTTGTTATGATAATTTTCAGATATTTTAAGTACCTATTTTTTTAGTAGGAAAAACAAGTGCTAGTGTTATGCGCGCTCTGACGATTCTACTTAATGTGAAAGTTTGTATTTACATCACTCAAAAGAAAGCTGAACAGATTTATATGAAATTCTCGACTAACCCGGCTTTTACCAGTGGGAGACTCCTTTGCACAGGATGCAGGCCAGATAATGGGTACCACAACGGCGCCTATTTCCGCCGGGAAGCAGTAATGTGTAAACATTTCTGTAGCTAGTGACATTACTAGGCAAATGAGACTTAACATCTTATGTCTCAAGGTGACGAGTGCAATTGTAGTGCCGCTCAGAATTTATGGTTTTTTCAAGAATCCGAAGAACAAGAAACGGCATTGCATTGTAATGGGCATGGCGTTCCAATTAGAATCGGCTGAACGTCCTGGTCGTCTCGTCCCTTATTTTCATAAAAAAATTACAATTTTAATGTTAATTATTCAAGTTTCAACCACTCTTATTTCTTATGAAAGTTCACACAAACGTATTTACGAGTTAACAATTACATAAAATGTAACCAATATTAATTTCTGAATAAGTTAAGATTTTTTTTTTCTAGCATATCTCCGCTTGTAAAAGCTGTAATACCTATATATTTCTAAGACTTCTCCTATTTTACGCTCATAGAAATCTTAATAATATTATTAAGATTTCTATGGTTGCGCCCATTCTTCTCAGGTCTGAGGCATTCGTTTTATAATGGGTGGTAGTTTTTTTTGGCTTTCAATAAGTGATGTCACATCCTATTTTGAATAAAAATATTTGAATTTGAATTTATCTTACCTGTGTATAAAGTATTGGTGGACTTATTTAATATACAAGGTAGCTGCTCCAGCTAAATTCATGAAAATGTTCAAGGTATCCAAAAAATAAATAAAATGGCTATGGTTTCTATTTTTAAAAATTTCCCAAAACATTGGCCAATAAAGTGAGCCTAATTCAAATTTTAGCTTTGGACGTCAACTTCTCGGCTACCCTGTATAAAAGTATTTTATAACTTTGTTATACTGTACCGGCATAGAAATAATGGCAAAATAATTGCGTTGGCATTTCGATAGAGAATTAAATTACATATTTGTAATTATATCACTTAATATCACTTACGAATCTATTATTATATATGTTGAAATATGAAACCTTGTACATATTTGCATTCATTAGTGTAGCGGTTTTAATAATAGTCAGTAAGAAACTTTCACTATAAAAATATTATGATTTATGATGATTATATCTATATTAGATTCTATAAACATGATCGTAAAAATCACGCTTTGAAAATACGTAATAGTCTTCATAACTGTGTATACAAGAGACTGTATGGAATATGGGCCCTAGCCTATTTTTGTAATCGCTCATTTCGTGTATATCTCACTAAGCGCCCCCGCCGCCCGCACCTGTCTCAGTCCCCTTTGTCGTCATACCCCCGCGCCCCTGTACCCCGCTGGCGAGGACTCAGATAAACGGTCGGCCTATAGTTAGAGCGGAATTATCTTTAAGAACCCTTTAGCTTTCACTATATAAGTAGTATTAACCCCATGTTAATACAAATTAATAGTAAATACAATTTTTTTGCTGAATTTTGATTCTTGTTCCTAAAAAATAATTTTCTCCTATAAACAAAACAGCGGTTTTGATTTTCTTTAAGTTGTTCTTTGAGTTAATTTTATTATTTTGCCTAAAAATGTACTGTACAAATTATATTCATCGGTCGGAAATGTTATAAATATTTCACATTCAGACACATAGAGTGACCAGCCCTGTTAAGATAGGGAAGTAAGCTACCATGGGCCGCCGCTGGGGAAAAGTTTAGTCAACCTTCCTTTGTAGGAATAAAAAGAACTGGAATTTGTCCTACAATTTCAGATAAGTAAGTGCCTAAAAGATTTCAAAAATGGTGGTTTATTGTTTTAAAACTCAGTGATCTGTGTAACGCTGTGGGAATGTTTTATCAATATTTAATAACTTTTTTAAAGTGTGTTTCTTAAGCAATCATTATTATTCTAAAACTAAAGAAGAAATGCTCGATCCATACACCATAATTAGGTAGGTATCTAGATAATATGTGTTTCCAGAATATTAATTCAAGAACAAAAGGCTATAAGACCACATCAATAAAATAGTTGAATCTATTTTTATACCCGTTATCAGTTCGGGTTCAAGACCGGTTCCGGCCGATAAGCATTCATCATTAAACTCAGCTTCATAAAAACTCCGACCTTTTACAACCCAGATATGAAACTCGCGTTTATTCCTTTTTTTAAAGGTTTTTGATTTTTTTTAAATATCATTAAAAAGATTCAAATTTCGATATTTCGTTTACGTATAGAAAGTGTACTCCTAGAACACTACTGTTAAGTGAACCATCATGGAGCTAAGTTCGTCGTAGACTCCAATACATCAATAATTTATGCTATGTCCATCGTGATTACCTATTTTTACCCAGCAGGCTCAGTAAAGGCAATTGATGCAAAATCTATTCGCATTTCGCAACTTTACTGTTTTTATGTTTGTTTATTTTAACCCAATCACGCATATTCAATTCGGTCCTGTTCTCTGGAAGTACTTCAAAGAATTGGAGTGGAAGTATAGTCATTTTGTTCTTTAATAAAGGAGATGAGACATTGTTGAAGAACTATTTCCCTCCTGAGCCATGTGTACAAGCTTTTTTCAAGACTCATATAGGTTCGTCTCGCCTGAAGACTCGAAAAAATTCAACTCTGTGAACAGGCCGCCTTTTGAGGTGGATTTAGTATAAGGGACACATCCAATCAATGAGATAGATTATACAGAAGTCTGAAGAGTATAATCAGCCCCTTTGGTTTAGCAGTTATAGATTATGAAAAGGCTTTTCACTCTATCGAGTGCTGGTCTGTATTGGAGTCTATGCCATGACAGGTGACATGTTGAATGTCAATATATCAAAGCGCTGAGGTGACTATATGGTGGTGCGACAATGATATCTATAGAATCAGCAGACTGGACATATCATATTACGTCGAGGAGACAAGGAGACGTTATATCCCCGAAATTGTTCTCGGATGCTGTAGACAATCTGCTAATAACACTGGACTGTCATAAACATGAAATGAAAAATCGGAAAATAACAAAACAGTAAAACTTTAAACTTTTAAAAACTCTTGAGTAAGAATATGGAACTCATACATACTAGTCAAATAATAGATGTATCAATAAAGTGGTCACCGGCGGTGGACTGGACTAGGAACTAGCGATCTATAAATAGAATTGTGAATTGTCTGAAATTTATAGTTGATGTGCTGTTTTCTTTCGGTATTTTTTCGCATAGATGCACTCAATCAGAGAAAATAATTTAATCAGAGAAATTAATTAATAATTTTGAAAATGAATATTTAATAAAATGTGTCTGACTTCTTAAAGCTTTTTTCTTAATCTTCCTAATACAGAATAAAAAATAGTTGTTTTTCATATTTTAACTAATCTCGCAATGTTAATCTCCGAAACGTCTGGACTTTTTGGTGGTCTTTTACTGGGAGATGGCTTACGCAGGTTTGCGGATTCCTAATTCAAATTCAAATATTTTTAATACTTCAAAAAATATCAATTCAGAACAAAATCCGATTTGAATAGCTTGACATGTGACGAAGTCTATGTCAGCAAATTCGCGGCAGTTGCACGTGTATAAATAAAATCATTGACAATTTCAAGTAAACTCGTATTGTCGATTAAATAAATCGTTATGATCGATAAGACTCCTTCGTGTTCCGACTCCTTCGTGTCAGGCGAATCAAGATAAGTTTTTGTATCGTGACAGCTCCGAGAAGATTCGAAATTTAAATATTATCTTACCTTTTAGACAGTTAGCGTTATTGGTGGAGCAAACATCCTGTTCACAGACAAATATTAGTTTGCTTGTCTGTCTGTCGTGACCGCGAGATGTACCGGACATCGTGGCCATCTGCTAAATACCTCACTCTTGATAACTTATCCTGTATATTTGGACTGTCTATGTTTTTTTATCGTTTGAAGATTAAACTCTCTCAAAATCTCAAACAGATCACGATTGCTACGGTGCTATGTATTCTTTGTGTTTTTTACACAGTCGAAATCTGGTGTTACAGAAGTACCCTTGAAACTACTTGAAGTACTAAGATAAGTTAAGAGGAGGAAACTGCAATACTTTGGGCGCCATAGCTGCTGAAATTGCTGCATTGATAAGACTTAACAAGTTATATCTATAAATGACAAGCGCAAATGCGATACCACTCAGAATTTTAAGTTCAATCAATAATCCTAAGCAGCACTGCATTGTAGTGCACGTATATCTTAATATCTCTTTAGCTATATTGAAAAGAAAAAACTCACTACTAAACAACTACAGAGGTCTATAAACTAACATTACCTAAACTAAGATTAACGGTGCGTCAGATTTATATCTTGCATACAGTGCTAAAAGAATATAACCTTATCAGTTACGATCCCGAGAAGAATAAAACACAACGAAGAAAAGAATCTATGAAAAAATATTGTTTAATACTGGATTCACACACGGCTTCTTCTGTGTTCAAAATAACCTTTACAATAAGGCAAACAGAGTGCTGCCAATTTACCATCTCGATAGAACTAAATGCAAGGTTGTCCAACAAACATTTTTGTTTATAAGTAATTTTTAATACTTTTCTAGCTATATTCGTTAGTACAGATGTGTAATGTTTTACTTATTTTGATCCTGAAATCTAGGGGTGTTGTCCTGGTGATCTGTAATACAGGATCAACCTTCTTCAGATACCAGCTATTCATAAATACCAGTTGTTAAAAATGTAACCATAATGTACTGTATTAGTTTGAAGATCTTTTGTGAGGAGACAGTTAATAGATACAATTATTATTATACTCTATTATCTTGTTAACTGTCGTAAAAGAAAACACCCAAAAAGACATATATTGTAATACTAGAGAATAACTGTAAAACTGAGTAATAAATGTTCTAACATCATAAGATAGATAATAGCTTTGAGGGTAAATGTATACACTTTTATTTTAAAGTCCCAGCCACTGTTCAGACAAAAATTTAAATGTTTTATTAAAAATGGCTCTGCCGTCGTTATTTTTAACCGACTTCAAAAAAGGAGGAGGATCTCAATTCGTCGGAATTATTTTTCATTATAATTTCACCATAAAAGTCTTTAATTTGCTATACATACGTATAAACGTATAATAAAGAGGATGATAAATTTTCGAATATCGCGCCAACCGATTTCAATAATTCTTTTTTTAATTGGAAAGGATATACTTCAAAGATAGTTTGGTGAGAGTTTGGTTAGGTTCTGATTACGGAATCCATGAAAAAGTTATGGAACTCTACAATTCTTAGTAGCAAATTAACGATACTCGGCCGAATCCCTTTTATGCTATCCGGATATTTTAGTCATCTACCATAACATAGTTATGGTCAAGTAATTGTCGTAGTCGAATATGATGATCAATGGGACTTCTTAACGACTTACAGTAACGGTGCGCTCTGTGGCAGAATTTCTAACTATCTGTAATCAAATTGCAAAGCGCTAACGTTCATTGCTGCATTGAAAAATTTAGAATATCTACATATATTTAGACAATTTGTTAGTTAGTGTACTTCAAATTCACTAAAAATAAAAAAAAACAACAACCGACTTCAAAAACACTATTCCAAAACAATAGATATAATATGCACTAAAAAGTATAAAAATACAATCATTAATTAATCTTATTCTAGTTACGATTATTGTAATTTTTGGAGTCGGTGTCATCCAAGATAGGTTCGTAACTACATACATAGTTATAGGTGAGATGTGCTTGAGTCGTGAGGAGGCGAGAGGCGAGAGCGGTTCGCGGCGGAAGGAAACCGATTCCAAAAAAAACAATAGTCGTAACTAGAATTGAATTAGATTAATTAATTAGATTGGTTAAAATACACAATTATTTTTATACTTTTTAGTGCATATTATATCTATTGTTTTGGAATAGTGTTTTTGCAGTCGGTTGTTTTATTGGAAAATTAGCAGTAGCAATGACAGTACAATATTGTATATACAGTATTGTAAGAGCACAAAAAAAGAATGTTGGGAGAGTTTCTTCCGCCGCTTCTTCTCTCTCAGAGCGCCATTTGTTTCCGAAGCGGTAGTAGTATGTAGTATATTAGAAATTACATCAAAGATAATTCTAAAAGAATCAATTTTGAGAAAATAAATGCCTTTCATTGTAAGTATCTTCTTAACAAGTGAAAGTTAATCATTCCCAAAAATAAAAATGGCAGGATATCGACTTACCAATTCACTCACAATTCATTGTTAAGAAACATGACAAAATAAATGTTGCATGACTGTGTATTTACTATCGTACCCTGCTTTATATACTTATAAGTCAGGAAAATCCCACGAATACTTCATTTGAAATATGAGTTGACTAGAATTGAGCTTCCGTTGCGCCACGTGATCGCATTTCCGTCACCACGGAGTACACGGGACCGATCGCACGTGGCGATTACATTATCTATGTTACTAGCGTGTCAGTTTTCATATATCTATACATGCATATATACTTATCCTGATAGGCCAATTGACTAGTTACATAGAAATAAATATATCTTTTGACTATCTATAGTAACGGCAATCTGTATTAAATACTTATTTGGTGCAATACAAATTCAAATATTTTTATTAAAAATAGGATTCAAAATCACTTATTTATCGTCAAAAACTACCACATATGTTAAATAAACTGCCTCAGACCTGAGAAGAACGCGTGCAAGTAGCTCAGCGGGCTTTTTTACACGCTTTTTATTAGCTTCACCTGTATGTATGTTTGTAACCTACTCATTTGTGCGCGATTTTGATCCAATAAACGGCCAGATTTCGTTCAAACTTCGTAGATTTATCGACGAGCGATGAAAATACATTAATTTGATAAAATTATTCCATTTTTCAATTTGCAAAATAAGGTTTTTGTTAATTTATATAATTTTTTCTTCTATCGTCGAAAAGGCAGGAATTGATGTACATTTAAAATTTCAACCATTATCTTTTCAATCAAAGCGTGTTTTTTAGTTTCGTAAGCTATTTTTATTATTTTATAACAAAAATATGGATAAGGTACAATGTAATATCGTATAATAACCATTTATAATTTAGGACCTAAGTTATAAATAGCGCGAAGAACCCTCATCTGCAGCACAAAGATGGTATTAATATCGGCCGCACTGCCCCATAACAATATACCATAGGATATGATACTATGAAAATAACTAAAGTGTACTAGTCGAGCCGTATCTCTGTCATTTAACTGTCAATTTTTTTTATAACCCAATATGCTGCAGAACTAAGCCTATTCGCCAATCCTTCAAAATACATAGTTAATTTACCCAGGTTACATTTTGTACATTTATTGGTACAATCTCTATCGTTAAGCGTCGGTAGTGCAATAGGCAGAACCGTTGACTGTTACCTCGGTGTCCTTGCTTCGATATACCCAAATACCGATATTGTTTCGTTTAATATTTTGAATTTAATTATTAACATGTATTCGACGTTTTTAAGGTCAGCAACTCTATTGTGTTTCTTTAGTAATTTCGTAATTTATAAAAATTTAATTTATATCTATTTTAGTTCCCTATTTTAATTTTAGTTACTATTATATATATTAGTCTGTTAATCAATACAATAATCTGTACAGAAATACTTCCTGCAAGTAGAAATCTGCCAATATAATAATTAATATTGACAGCGCTGTCCGGCAACACGAAAACTTTACTAAAGCAGCTGCCAATTATTTAGTCCATTTAAGTATATGATCCAAATATGGACCTGGAGGTATATGTTAACATTCTATAAATTTTTTAAACGTGGCCGTATTATACTTCCATGTATAGTTAAGAACTGTTACTCTGGATGCTTACAGATGTAATATCTTACATAGAAAAACAGTTTTTATGCTGAAAATAGATCAGACCACAGATATTTTTTAGAATAGTAGATTTAACATATAAGTACTTTAAAACTATTGAAGCTAAAACAGTCATATTATAATACATACAAGTAATCTATAATTTTATGTATGTCAAATGTTAAATGTATGTCAAAAAAATATTTTTCTTATTGAATCTACCGCTACTTCGCAAGGGGTTGGGCTAATGAGAAGAAGTAGCAAGAAACTCATTGCGACTCTTTTATATCAAGATTTACATTTTCATCGATTTACAAATCATTTCAATTACAATATAGTATGTAAAGTGACGCAACAAACATTCTCCAACGTCAAATAGTCAATGCCTTACACGAAGGTATTGTGTGAGCATTTTATAAGTGATTATAAATAAAAAAAATATACATATATATTATTATTATTATATATATATATATATATATATATAACTTTTAAGAATCTGAAATCGAGTCTCCGGCAACAGGATCATCCTGCCACCACAAGCATCCCCCGTTCACGAGCATGACGCATGAGCCAGCCATCGCCTCCCTCAACCATATTTGTACCATATACAGTGACTTTTAAGCGAGCATGACGAAGCCTGTTACGAGAACTCAAGCGAACAACAATAAATTAATCCTAATCTACATATGCAATACTCACAAAATACCTCTACTTACAATTTGACAATTCTGCCTAAACTGGTAATTAATATTATATTTTTACTAACAGTATTAATCTATATAGTTATAATATAGATCTTTTGGAGCAATACGACTGCCAATGGAGAACAAGATACGACCACTAATTGTATGTATCAACTATATAGTGGACCCGTCATCGTGAAGACCATGACACTCAAGAGGTAAGAGACACAACCACATAATCTAACCTGCAGTTATAAGGTATCGGACTCGAAGGCAGTTCCGATTGTTGGTAGAACAGTGCGTAGCAGGCCTGGAGTTTGTTAAATGGACGGCACTGGGTCAGACTTCCAAGCCTGGAAGCAGGAAGCAAATAGTCTAGAATACGACCAACTGGAGGTTCTCGACCAGTAAAATAACGCCACGACAGCAGTAATAATGGATACAGTAGAGGAAATGTTCATACACTGAATGGGGAATTCAGATTAAAACAGTAGCAGAGGTTTATGTGTACATACATAATGATTTGTCACTGCAATGGATAGGGCGTACGGTTAAATACCCGGGGGGCATCGGGGATAGGGGTTGGTAGATTGTACTTGTACGAGTCATCTATGAGTTAAAACAAACATAAGTCAAAAAATAGTACTTTCTAACGTATAACATTTTAAAAACAATTCAATGTTCGATATTTCCAATTTTTTTACACTTTGTAACGTGACAAAATGTTTTTTATTCCCCTTTTCTCCCTCTTTTCTTTGCGTTACATCGTAATATATATATTTATTTTGTGCGTCTGTTGTAACTGATCTCCTCCAAAACGGTAGGACCGATTTTAATGAAACTTTATGTGTGTCCTCAGGTGGAATCGAGAATGGTTTAGATTCACAATTGAACTACCTCCTAAAGGGCTGGACTGACTTGGATGATTTTTTGTGTGTTCCAGTGAATTTGAGATTGGTTTAGATTCTCAATTCCATCCATTTAATATAATTCTCCTGCTCGTATGTATGTTAGTGAACTACTCCTAACGGCTGGACCGGTTTTTCAAATTTAAGACGTGTGACAGGACGTCTGTCGGGTCCACTAGTTTTGTATAAAATTGAACATAATATTTTCATATTAACTGTAGATGTTTAAACTTAGACTTCAAAGTCCAAAGACTTCACGGTAAAGAAGAATGCTTCTCTTGCTTAACCTCTGCTCAGCAGATGTCCATGGGGGCAGTTTAAACTCCGCATCAAGTAAGCTACTTACCAGTTTGCCCCTTATAATAAGTTTATTAGTGTAGTTTTATTTTACGTATTAACTTACTAGTGTGAGGCTGCATTGCACAGGATGCCGGCTAGATTATGGTACCACAACGGCGCCTATTTCTGCCGTGAAACAGTAATGTATAAAAATTATTGTGTTCCGATCTGAAGGGCACCTTAGTTTGTTGAATCGGGCACTTAATATCTTATGTATCAAGGTGAAGAGCCCAATTGTAATGCCGCTCAGAATTTTTTCAAGAATCCTCAGCGGCACTGCATTCTAATAGGCTGGGCGTATAAATAACCATCATCTGAAAGTCCTGCTCCTCTCGTAGCTTATTTTCATTAAAAAAACATATATTTCAGGCTTCGATTAGTCCATGAGACAAATTCTAAAGTGGTAACTAGAACTGAATTGTTAGACTGAATATAAAATACAAATCAATCAATGTAAATAGTATCCTTAGGTAGGGCTGATGCAATTAAGCAAATTAATCTAATTTAAGTAAAGCAACATGAATAAATCATACGGGCGAGCCCATACAAGGCGGCCAGCTGTTGGCAGCCCTCATTCAATTTAATAAAAAGGTTTCCCGTTGTGATAGTACCGCAATACCTTATATTGAGCTTGACGATCGTGAACGGTACATTCGTTTTATTTAAATGTACTTTTTTGAGCCAACTCTGCTTGTGATCGGATAGGAGTTTAATACAAATAAGAATGTGAATGTCTTCATGAATATTTCGTATTTTCACGGATTTCATTTTGACATTAACATGTATATGACATTAACATGTATACGACATCGTGTACTGGTTTAGCGCTAATAACCCATTGTTAAATAGCAAGAAAACTAAATATATTAAATTTACCGTACCAAATGTCAAAAATGTAAATGCAAATGTTTTGTTAAATGGAGAGGTGATAGAACCGGTGGAATCTGCTATATTTCTTGGCATAACTCTAGATTCCAAATTACAATGGGGCCCCCATATTGAAGGATTGGCGAACAGACTTAGTACTGCAGCATACGCGGTTAAAAAAATTAGACAATTAACTGACATAGATACGGCGCGACTAATATACTTTAGTTATTTCCATAGTATTATGTCCTATAGTATATTGCTATGGGGCAACGCTGCCGATATTAATACAATATTTGTGCTGCAGAAGAGGGCTATTCGCGCTATTTATAACCTAGGTCCTAGAGAATCATTGAGAGCAAAATTCAAAGAAATTAACATCTTGACTGTTGCTTCTCAATATATTCTTGATAATGTAATGTATGTTCATAGGCACATAAGTGAATTTGCCAGAAACTGTCATAACCATAATGTTAACACCAGGAACAGACATAAACCGATGATGCCTACTACTCGGCTAAGTCGAGTTAGTAAGTCTTTTGTGGGGCGATGTATATGCTTTTACAACAAGATCCCAGAAAATGTTCAAAACAAAAGTATTACGTTGTTCAATAGAATTGTTAAATAAAGTTTGTGTGGTTACTTTGTGTGGAATAATAATAATAATTGTGTGGAATTACTATAACATAAATGACTTTCTTAATGATACCACAGATTGGGAATGGAGCGACCGCCCTCAGGCTATTAAATAATAAGTTTAATTGTACAATGTTACTTTGTTAATGTTACTTTAATTGTAAAACATATTTTTGATGAAAAAAAAAAGCCCGCTGAGTTTGTTGCGCCCATTCTTCTCAGGCCTGAGGCATTTTGGAATGGGTGGTAGTTTTTTTGACTTTCAATAAGTGATTTCACATCCTATTTTGAATAAAAATATTTGAATTTGAATATAAAAACCAAAAAAACTGAGGTACTATGCTCTGAGTGGCAAATCCAAAGTAGTGTGATTTTCCGACTTAACTTTGGTTCGGCGGTCCTTGATATTCATTCCTTCTCAGACGAATACGTTTTCATTTAATTTTGATTTCAGTCCTTTCTCATACAGATTGCACGATGTAACAGTTTTTACTTCCTATTTAATGCTTGTCTCTGTACTTTGAATACATAAATTGTTTGGAAGTCCATTACTTAAAATTGATACGTTTACGCTAGTTATTGTGTTGATTGTATTATGGTGTTGTAATTGAGAGCCATCAACGCGAACCAATGAGTCCATTCTTCGGGAGCTCGGCATCAAACAGAGACTGTCTACTACTGTACAAACTCGCATTCTCACTTTCTTCGGGCATGTATCGCGACGTGGAAGCGACTCCATAGAACGCTTAATAGTGCAGGGTAAAGTCGAGGGCACTAGACCACGAGGCAGGTCCCCGATGAGGTGGACGGACCAAGTGTCGACGGTACTCTGCATGAATGCACGAGAAGAGCGGCAGTTCGCGACGAGTGGCGTCGCATTGTGAAACAGGCCACTAACCTCGACGTGCTGCTAGTCCCTGTTTGATGTGGCGTTTCAGCATAAAGAATTTAAGTAACCTGAAGTAAAATAGTTTGTTCATTTCTGTGTAGTTGAGTCTTTTTTTATGGAAAAGGAGGACAAACGAGCGTACGGGTCACCTGGTGTTAAGTGATCACCGCCGCCCACATTATCGTGCAACACCAGAGGAATCACAGCAGCCTTGCCGGCCTTTAAGGAAGGAGTACGTGCTTTTTTTGAAGGTACCCATGTCGTGTCGTCCTGGAAACACCGCACAAGGAAGCTCATTCTACAGTTTTGTAGTACGTGGAAGAAAGCTCCTTGAAAACCGCTCTGTGGAGGAACGCCAAGCATCCAGATAGTGGAGATGATATCCTAATTTGTGGCGTGTCGTGCGAAGGTGAAATTCGGCGGCAGGAATCAGGTGAAACAGCTCTTCGGAACACCCGTGATAAATGCGGTAGAAGAAACACAATGAAGCGACGTCTCTACGCAACGCCTAGTGATCCAGCCGTTCACAGAGCACTGGGTCCCCGACAATTAGAGCTGCGCTGTGTTGCACGTGGTCAAATGGATCGAGCTGATACTGGGATGCGCCAAACCAGAGATGTTAGCAATACTCCATATGTGGCTGGACCTGCGCTTTGGAGAGCGCTAGAATGTGTTGAATGATTGCCGTGCTTTTTGTTTTTTATGACGCCTAGTTTCTTCGAAGCTAATTTGGCTTTGCCATCCAGATGACCGCGGAATTGACAATCGGTCGAAATTTCGAGACCCAGTATTCCGATACTAGGCGAGGCTGTAAGGGAAGTGTTGACGAAAAGCAGTGATACGACAACTGGTAGGTAAACTACTTCCCTGATGCCGATTATGCCTTAGATTAATATGTACAGGTTACTTTTTTATTCTAGAAAATCAAAGATTTCCCTCAAGTGTTATAAAAATCTTTCAACGCGAATGAAGTCGCGGGCAACAGCTAGTACACCATATTTACGCGTTGTTAATAAGCGAATAATGCGGTTATGTTACTTATTATTTAGATTTCTATATAACACCCCAGACTTATTCACTGAAAACATAAAAGCGAACCTTTATCAAAACTACATTACTAAAATATATTTGATATTTTCCAGAAGATTTTCTTTAACGAGAATACTGCGAAGCTGCTTAAAAATATCGCTTGAGACTACACAATAATTATATTGTTCACAATATTCACAAAGACATCCCCACTCAGTACTTATTACGTGCGCGCGATATCACAAAATAAAGGAGGGACTTCTATCGAATTATTCGACATGCATTCGCCAATTTGTATCTAAAAGCTTTCCCCTTCCAGGGGTGCCTGCTGTCTAAGAGTCAACATAAATGTATACAACAAATATACATTACTTATTAATGCATGTGTCAGTCATGAATAACATAACATATTATTTTATTAACATTGTTTTCTAAGAAGCTCATTCTTAATGTCATCCCGGTTGCCTTTTCCTTCACAGGATACCGGCTCGATGTGTCCATGCTTCGAAGCAGTATTTTTTGGGGACAAACTCGCCACACACTCGTGTTATGGAGGTGGTAAGGAAACCGCCCATCGACATCCGCAAAACCAGGCACAAAAGGTGCATTGCCGGCCTTTAAGTAGGGAGTATACTCTACACTTGAAGGTCCCTAAGTCGTATCGGTTCGGGAAAACTGCAGCCGGTAATTGATTCCACAAAGTGGCTGTGCGAGGCAAAAAGTCCCTCGTAAAACGCATACTTGTCCGTCCGCTTCATGTTGACGTCTTGGGAAATGCAAGATTTTCGCATTTTGACGTGATGTCAGATGGTCACGCACAACTCCTTTGATATCTCCTCCCCATGATATCTGCGGTAGAAGATGTAGAGACAATCCAAATGTCTATGCAACGCCAAAGATCCAAGCCCATCAGAGATGACGTGATCGTCGTTTTTTCATAATGTACAAGCGTGATTGAAAAAGTGACAGTCGTTAATTACAAAATTTTGGGTTCAATCATCATGAATCCCGTGCGGCACTGCATTGTAATAGGCAGGTCGTATAAATTACCATCACGTTAACGTCTTACTTGTCTCGTCATTTTTTCTCATAAAAAAACATTCACTTTTCACTCAGACCCACTAACCCAGTACGTATGAGAACTAACGTACATAGATGTCCATACACTTGTAACGTATACGTTTGCTATCTAGTAACATATTTTTTTGTGAAAACTACTTTAGAAATCTTGATCACGTTTGGGATGCAGAAATCAGATCAGATACAGATGTATCTGATAATATAAAAAGATCATACACACGTGCCTTCACAATACATGCTTTTTCAAAAGACTCATATTATATAACCGCGGCAAAAAATAAGTTTTTATATTTGTTATCGGTTTGTTGTTGCTCTATAACCTCAGAATGGCTGAGCCAAGTTGTAAGCGGTTCTCGATGATGTATGTAGTGTTTATTTCATTCCGATACTTAAATATACGTGTGCAGAATCGCGGGTGCCCAATAGTATTATGTTTATTTATTTATTTCACACACACATAGCAACTATCATTACAGGTATTACCTAATGCGACAGTTACAAACAAACAAGAATAACAAACACAGCAAACAACAATCAAATCAAACTAAAACTAATCATACAATCAAACTACATTACATTACAAATAATATATTACACCAGAAATAGAAAAAACTTAAACATACTACTATTTACCATAACATACTACATATAACAATACCCTTGTGAGATCACTCCACGTACACTCAAAAATGTCCACTTTGTTGTGGAGTTCATTTATATGGCGAAGGGCTCTAGTTGAAGGCGACTTTGCCAACACATTTGTTCTCGCCATCGGAATGGATAGTAGTGGCGGATGGAGGCGCCTCCACACGCCACTACTATCCATACTGTTTATTATAAATTTGTAAAAAAATATGCTTATATTATAAATTTTATATTCTCTCATAGATAGATGTGTCTATACAAAACAAATATTGGAAATAAAAATAATTATGAGTCCCAAATCGAAATAAAAACTATCCTATCTCTTAAGTTGGACTAAACTGCACTCCATGAAGTAATCCCATTTAAATACGTTCATTAGTTTAGGAGTCCATCGCGGACAAACAACGTGTCACGTAATTTATATATTATATTAAGATGATAACTTAGATACCATAAACCTACGCAGTATAAGTGTATTCGTTACTTACTATATGAATTATTTAACAATACAATTATAGCTAGCCAAACACTAATAAATTCGATAGCAAAAATAGTTTCCTCAAGTATACAAATTATTTAAGTTTTCTTTAGTGTTAATTCCGCCAATATTTGTCTTTAAAACAATTCGACACGTGTTTCGCCTCTACACGAGGCATCCTCAGGACGTGTTGTCTCGCCAAAATCTGGCACGAGACTCAAAACTCTTGTCTACGTCTTGTCTTGAAACACGTGTCGAATTGTTTTAAAGACAAATATTGACGGAATTAACACTAAAGAAAACTTAAATCATTTGTATAATTATGGATTTCCGCAAAGTAACGCCTAATTCAATAAAGTTTCCTCAAGGTCCAATATCCAATGATAATTTACGTAAAGAAAAATTTTGTACAAATATATATAGTTGAAATTTATATACTTACTACCGAATCTTTCGTAAACAATGTTCGTTCGTAATTAATATTGTATCGCATGTGAATGTTATACTAAAAGCATCTCTCTCATCGAGTGAGTCCACTTACGTATCGTAAACAATAACATTGGGAACTTTTAAACACATCTTGTTTATAATACTTTATATTAGTGTTGTCGGCATGTAAAGCGAATTATTGGATTCAGGAAAATGTACTCAGAGGTGAGTGGTACAAACATATTTTAATGAACTTATTTATATATTTACCGATAAGAATTAATTATTCAACCTGTATTATTTTGTGTTACTATGTGTTCAGGTAGGCCCACCACAAGATGGATTGTCGATCTGGTCAAGATCGCCGGAATACATTGGATGAGGGCATCGCAGGACCAATCGTCGTGGAGATCTTTGGGGGAGGCCTTTGCGGAGCAGAGGACGTCTTCCAGCTGATGATGATGATGATGATGTGTTCAGGGTCAAAGAACCACAGCTTTCTAAATAATATAAAGAGAAGTGCGGATTAAACGTTTCAGCCTCACCTTGTTAAGCGTCTTAATGCAAATGTAGTTATGGGTTATGTGATCTACTACTAAGTGTCAAGCACATCAGTTTAAAAGTGACATAAAAAAAATCATTGTGACCTTATAACTATGCTAAATATACTTTTTCCTTCACAGTTATAGAAACCATATACAGATTGTCGATATCATAGAAATAAATTGAGATGATAGATGGCATTTTAACTACTTTTCTAATATTTTTTTACGTAAGTAATGTTCGCTAGAGCGAGTATACATGAGTAATTTCGAACCTTAGGCAATATTTGCTTTCTCTTTCTATAACGATTTATTTCTGTGGTCGATACGTTATATTACAATTTAACCACTTTGTTTAAATTTGCAGAATATAATTCATATTTATTACTATTATATTTTTGGTGGAAGGTGGAGGGAAGAAGACCAAGAGGAAGGAGCCCCATGCGATGGACCGATCAGATTCGCACTGCCCTTGAAACCACTGTCCACGACGCTTTACACTCTGCTTCCGACAGGGGCAGATGGCGGCAAATAATACGTAAAAAAGTACTCTGTCGAGATGATCACGACCCTCAGCACTGAGGAAACCGACGCGAGGAGGACTATTATCTTTTTATTAAGAGTAATTAAAAGCTCAAATCCTTTATAGCAATTCGTTCCCAAACTTTCTTATCATGCATTCTTATTTTTGTGTGTTTGTTCAACTCTCGAGTTATGGGACTGTAACGATATTCGTTTTATATTACTGAATTTCTTCTCTGTACAAATCCTATACGTTTCTCCTTACGCGCAGTTACACTAAACAGGGCTTGATCTACAATTTTCCATATAAAATAATTACCGACAGAAAAAGCAAACTTAGAGACACCGTGCAAAGATTTATACCTGCTTGTAGATATCCTCACAAGTCCTTTCTAGTGGGCCTAAACAAATAGATAGTCAGAAAGGTACTGACAAGAAAAAAACGCGGATATTTTCGTTATAATTGCATGCAAACAATTGTTTAAGACCATAAAGGTGATAACGAAGTACTATAAACAAATATTGAGCATGTCATTTATGCTTACTTTTAAAGGTTTTATGTAGCACTCAAAAGATAATGGGTGTATAAAAAAGTAATGGAAAAACTAAGTCTATCTGTAGAACATTTCTTTTCACTGCATGTCGTCTAATAAATTACATAGAGCCGCCTTTTTCAGGCGTGAAGCAGTAATGTGCAAGTATTACTTTGGTTTGGTTTGAAGGCGCCGTAGCCAATGAAATTTCTGGACTAATGTCTCAAAGTGAGGAGCGTAATAACGATGAGCCTCAGATTTTTATTTCAATCGAGAATCCTGATCGGCGCTGCATTGTTATGGGCAGGACGTATCACTTACCTTCAGGTGAACGTCTTACTCGTGTCATAACATTTTCTAATAAAAAAAGCAATACATTTAAACATTTTTACCTTTCAAAACCGTTAATCGTATAACATGAAAGTGCAGAATCTTATTATATTACACTTAATATTGTCTGATACGTTTAAGTAAACATCGGACGGACTATTGACTACAACTATTCAAGAAAATTGTGATTGTCTCCGCGACTATGCTGATAGTATCATCATGTATACGTCACTATGTCGAGCTAAACAAAATATTTAAATCTTTTCTTTCACAATATAGGTAGGTATTGGTTTTTATTTACATAATAGTAATAATTTATATCACAATTATAATTAATAACCCATTTTAAGATAGCAAAAGTATTTTCCATACCGCCTATACGTTGCGTATTGAATATTTTTGAATTACTACGATTGAGCTTACCATTAATAATTAATATTGGTATTTATAGCACCTTAATCCTAACATGAAAATTTGTGCCCCTACATGTTCTTTGTGGTGAAGACATTCAGGCAAACATAAAGAGAATGTTAAGAAAGTTCCTTGAGAACCGCACTGTGGAGGACCGCCACACATCCAGATGGTGGGGATGATATCCTAACTTGTGGCGTCGTGCGAAGGTGGAATTCGGCGGCAGGAATCAGGTTAAACAGCTCCTCGGAACACTCCTCGTAATAAATGCGGTAGAAGACACACAATGAAGCTATGAGTTTTACACAAGTTATGAGCAGATATTATTGCTACACACAAAGGCAAACTGCTCGTTAAGTCATAATTTCCATTTTAAACTATTTTTATATAACAATTCGTTGTTTAGGAAAAATAAGAAAATCAAACTAAAGAACTGTTAAGAACATAGAACAAAACAA
The DNA here is from genome assembly GCA_949711755.1 of Leptidea juvernica. Taxonomy (NCBI): domain Eukaryota; kingdom Metazoa; phylum Arthropoda; class Insecta; order Lepidoptera; family Pieridae; genus Leptidea; species Leptidea juvernica. The sequence goes on from CATIXQ010000008.1 coordinate 10,775,552, forward strand.
CAGAGGCGATACATTGTAACACTTGCACCACACTATTAAACAAACAGGGCGGGCGCCGATGTAGACGCCACTCAGATTATGATCGGCCGTGATTAATAACATTCTATGCGCGCGCGCAACGCTCAAACACTCCGCGACTGTGCGCGATAGTATCATCATGTATACGTTACTAAGTCCATTTCAACAAAATATTTAAATATTTTCTTTAACAATATAGGTAGGTATTGGTTTTTATTTACATAATAGTCATAATTTATATTACAATAATAGATAATTAATAACCAATCTTAAGATAGCAAAAGTATTTTCTATACCGCGTCTAGGCGCTTAAATTATAAGTTTTGAATAGTTTTGAAGGACTACAATTTAACTTACCATTATTAATTAATATTGGTATTTATAGCACTTAAATCCTAACATCAATAATTATTGTGCCCCTACATGTTCTTTGTTGTGAAGAAATTCGGACAAATGTTAGGAGATTCTTTGTCTTACACAACCAGAGCTCTTATTGTGTCTAAACTATTTTTACCACTACATCTATTTTTAAGTTTATAATATTATATGCTTACCTCATTTTTTCTTCTTTTTCTACTTTTTGATTGTATTAATCATGACTGATGCTCGTGGTTGATAGTTGTAATCTGGGCACGAAAACATTTCTCACTATATCATAAACCCTTCGGAAACGTTCCTAGCCTTAAGGCTGATCAGTTCAACAACCACGGATAACCTCTGCTAACTTACAACTCCTAGGATAACTTATTATGTCCATGGTATTCTCTGTATACCTACAACACCACATATCAACACCGCACCTTGAGACATAAGTTGTTAAGTCTCATTTGCCCAGTAATTTCACTAGCTACGGCGCCCTTCAGACCAAAGCACAGTAATGCTTGCATTACTACTTCACGGCATAAATAGGCGCCGTTATGGTACCCATAATCTAGCCGGCATCCTGTGCAAAGGAGCCTCCCTTCCTTGGAATTACTCTTCTAGGAACTTAAAGTAACGTTTTTTCATTTATAAAAATATCAACTAAATAATGTTAATGAATTATGAAAAAGTTGGTTTATTAATAGGATTGCACAGGAGCGTTGCCGGCCTTTAAGGAAGGTGTACGCGCTTTTTTTTTGTCGGTATTATAGTAGTAGTATAAACACCACACAAGGAAGCTCATTCTACAACTGTAGTAGGTACGTGGAAGAAAGAATCTTGAAAAGCGCACAGTGGAGGACCGCCACACATTCAGTTGGTGGCGATGATATCCTAATTTGTAGCATGTCGTGCGAAGGTGAAATGTGAAACTATGAAGTGGCCTCACTCGGACCTTTATGTGCAATTTATCAACAGCATGGGACTATTCTCATTTAAAGAAATAGGCTCAGGCGAAAACAACTGATTAACATAAAACAGGCTATACTTTATGTTATAACTGCAACGAAGCGAGAACGGGTCCATAGTTACTTCTTAAACGAGAACATGTGTTCGTATATTGATTGACACGCGTTAATAACAACAAAACAATTGTTGCAGTGTTTATTGCACGTCAGCCTCGTGTGTGATAAATAAATGAGGCGTGCGGTCGCGTCGTCGGTCGTCTGCGCCCGCGCCGACCACATCTAGGGTTGACAGCTTCGCCACAAAGTTCCCCTCGTACATGTTCTTATGGGATTAGTACCACAAAAAACCCGTACATGTCACCTGAAGCAAAATATTTATTTGCAAGAGTAAGTGTTTACATTGATCTTAAAAATTAAAAAAGTACTTAAATACAGGGCGTTCAGCTGATATGAATTTCATTGCAGATAGTTAGAATTTCTGCCACAGATCGCGCCATTACTGTGAGTCGTTAAGGAGTTCCATTGATCATCATCATATTCGACTACGACAATTGCTTAACCATAACGACGTTACGGTAGGCGATTAAAATAAACGGATAGCATAAAAAAGATTCGACTGAATATCGTTAATTTGCTCCTAAGAATTGATGAGTTCCGTTACTTTGTCATGACTCCCATAATAAGACCCTAACCAAACTCTCACCAAACTATCTTTGAAGTATCTTTCTAATAAAAAAGAATCATCGAAATCGTCAAATTTGTCGAGCACATACTTATAGCAAATTTAAGACTTTTATGGTTTTCTCATGGATACCATTGTCAGATCTGGATCAAATTGCAATTTAACCACACGGGAAGCAGCAGCTTTCAAATAAAAAAAGATTATCAAAATCTGTTCATCGAGTCGAAAGTTCTAGGTAACAACCATAAAAAGATAAAAAACATACCGACGAATTGAGAACCTCCACCTTTTTTAAAGTCGGTTAAAAATACTATACAATACCCTTCATACTACAGTTATTTTAAGATCACAACCCCGAAAATACTATATTTAATTAAAAATCTGGCAGCCCTATACATACCACGCGGCTCTCGCTAATGACTCATTACAGCTGTGCTTCACTAATGTTGCCAACACACATGTGCTTACGCCGACAACATACATTGAAAGAGAAACTAACTGACCGGTTCATAGCTCAAACTATTGAGACGCTCTTTTGAACTGGAAAGTTAATTTTCAAAATATTCCGGCTTGTATGACCCGATGCATATATATGTAGGGAGTTAAGCTCCAAACTTATATGGCGAAGTGAACAGAAGAAATAGAAAACAATATAATGAATACACAAATAAAATTTGAAAAACAAAATTTTATGAACGATGCGGGATTTGAACCCACGACCTACAGCGTTCCGTGCCGGTGCACTAACCAACTAAGCTAACCGTTCGAGTGCTGCCTCGTTATAAAAATCTGTTTGCTTTGTTCAACTCTCAGGTTGTGGCTTCATATACAGGATCTACTTTACAGCTGATAACCTGCTCAACCCCAATATTTGCATATTAGGAAATTGACTTGAGATGTCGCTCTTGTAAATCTAAACAATATGTTATGTTTTTAAAGTGATAACCCTCACTTCTAGGACTAGTACACAAATAAAATTTGAAAAACAAAATTTTATGAACGATGCGGGACTCGAACTCACGATCTCCGGCGTTCCGTGCCGGTGCTCTAACCAACTGAGGTAACCGTTCGAGTACCGCCTCGTTATAAAATTCTGTTTGCTTTGTTCAACTATGAAGCAACAACCTGAGAATTTTAATTTTCAAATTTTATTTGTGTATTCATCCTAGAAGTGAGGGTTATCACTTTAAAAACATAACATATTGTTTAATATAATGAATATAAAGAATGCCATACTGAAAATATGACGAAAGATATGCAGTATTCTACTTAATAACTTACCTCCTTAGACTGTCTCATTCTTTTTAGTTATATTCATAGATATCTACATCTTTTGCCTAATATGTCTAATTTCAGTCTTATAAATGTGTATTTAGGTGACATAAACCGAATGTTTTCATATATAAATTTCAACTTAATTTCCATGCATTTAAGACTCTCACTAACATAGTTCGTGATAGAGTCTCTTGCTGCTAGCAGCAAGCTAGTGTCTAGACAATCAATGAAAACAGGCCATGTTCATTACTTTAGTGCGCCTGACAAGGTCTTACACTCTAAAGTGACAGCATTCTATGTATTTATTTGTATAAAATACTTTTTAAGGGATAAATACGCTAAATATATTTACATTAGGATTTGTACACAAAACGTCGAGTTAAATAAATAATAGCGCATTTTAGTAATTTAAAAAGTATTTTATTTAAATAAATATGTAACACTTCCGTTTATCAAATAAATTACACAGTATAAAAGGCATTTATTCTCTCAAAATTTTATTTCCTTATTCCTTTAGAATTCTTTTTTAATGGCATTTCTAATATACTAGATACTATTATCGCTTCTCGAACTAATGGCGCTCTGAGAGAGAAGAACCGTCGCAAGAAACTCTCCCAGCATTCTTTTTTTGAGCTCTTTTTAATGAAATAGTCAATATTGTACTGTCATTGCTATTGCAATAATCATAATCTAGTCAGGCTGTCGGATCACTTAGATATGCAGCTGTGGAGTAGTGGGATTAAGTATTTCAATGCCAAATACAAAGTTTAAAAAAAAATCTAAAAAGCTTAAATTTTCAGCACAGAAATCAAGCTAACGCCAAATCAAAATAAGCAATCCACAAAGATACTGAATCAATTTGGATGGATCATATTATAAAGGACCACCCTCTGTTGCAAAACAGCAGTTTTCATCAGTGTAAATATCAAATTAAGATTCCGTTAAGAAAATGAATAATTCCTGAAATTGTTCGTAAAAGTACTTAAGATAGTTATTTTATTGGTGTATGTGTGATGTGTGTGGTATTGCAAATGGAACACAGCTGTCGCGACAAGCAGACAACAGTTGCGGACGTCGTCAGGCGCGTGCGCAACGCAATCAACGCTCAGATTTATCGTTTACTATTTTTTAAAGCGATTGCTCATAGTCCTTTAATCCGGCACAATCAATTCAGAAACAAGATACTGTTCATGATGCAAGTGTATCATGCAAACTTGAGCTACTTCAATTATGATCAATGGTTTAAATGAGTGGATATCGCTTTTCCTTCATCTATGGTTCTATTCGATATAAATTATTTTTAAACAAATAAAAACTTTTTATAGTTCAATAGATTTTCATAGGTTTCATCGAATGATGAGATGCAAAAATTAGGGTCTCAATCGAGGAAGGGGCGGGGGGGCACATGCGCAAACAGGATCCATCTCTATACCTGCGCATCTATTACCGTTGAAGATTATTTTGACCATATTAAAGTTGTTTAGAAGTGGCAGTGGGCACGGCACATAGTTCGACAGACAGCCGTTGTGGCAGTAAAGTCCACGAATGGCGACCACGTACCGGAAGACGCTGTGTTGTTCCCCCTACAAGATGGACCGACGATCTGGTCAAGATCGACGGAATACGTCGGATGAGGGCAGCGCAGGACCGAGCGTCGTGGAAATCTTTGGGGGAGGCCTTTGTTCAGCAGTGGACGTCGTCCGGCTGATGATGATGATAAAAGTCGTTTAGAGACAATAAATTGGCTTATTGTGCTAGATCGCCAAGATGAAAGAAAATATCAGAGGTGAAAAAAAATTAAAGTTGAATCGTCTTTATCTAAATAGGCTTACATAAAACGGTTATGAATTGTGATTCATAGTTTTTACTCCTTCTTGCTTGAAAATTTGTTCAAGTTTGTACTTAATATATTATGTGAATTTATAGAAACGGAGCTCATAGGTGCAACCAAGCTCAACTAGATCTGATAGATTTTTTTACAAAGAATGAACTAGGTGGTGCCAACATTTGGTTACCAATTAAACATTTTTTTGGCTTGTTTCTTTGTGTACAGATAAACACCCTTGTTACAAAAAGCTTCCAAAAATGGTGTTACTGCTCCTACATCCTCGTCACGGCATACTCGCGTATCCTCGGATGAGAATATTTAACGTTACTCCGAAAATTATATAGATATAGATATACAAGTTTATTTATATTATATTTTAGTTATTTATTTACTGAAACCTAATTTATGGAGATATTAATATTTTATTAAATGTTTGATATACAAGTTATGTAGCTTTACGTCACGGTTAAAAAGCCAAAAAAAATATTTATCACTCCGGGTGGTTATATTTTCAGTGAATTAATTTGAGGCTAATATTGGTCATCGTGAAGAATATACTACCCTCTATAAAGTAAGCGCCTTTCCCGTACGTATGTACGTGTAAATAACAAAAACACACTTTAAACTGAATGTAATTGAACAGGTGATTTTTTCCGTACACTCTAACAAACTCGTACAATATAATAAATCATAATAATTTATCCTTCACTTGTTGTGGGAAACCTAATTTCTCAAAAATACCTTGATTTGACATTAATGATAAGTACTCTGGTCATGTTAATTTTAATTTAGAAGGACGACGAAGTGAAGCTATATGAACTACACAAGGAGTTAACGTGATAAAAATTGTTTAAGCTCACTTGAATTCAAATGGTCTTTCACACCTGGAATAAACCTAATAAACTTGAAACTTGCCATAAGAAGGATAAGATAATTCATTTAACATTGGCATGCAATGTAGATTGATGACTTTCGGTGGTAATTGGAAAACATCCCATCCCATTCAGAACGCGCTGACTAATTTATGAATAACGTATCATTTAAATTTTTGATTATCGACTCACTTGCAATTTTGTTCTTTATATTCGAAACCGGACGGGAAGACTCGCCGCTGTCAATAAATCAGGTTCAATAAGTTCTCTTGATTAATTTCGCTAAGGCCAATAATTTTGTGTTGCAAAAATGTTGCTATAAATGTTAGAAAATATTTCAAACACTTAATAATATATGCAAGAGTGACTTGCAGAAAGAATGCAATAAAACAGAATCTGAAAATTACTTTTCACAGCATTCACCTTATAATAACTTAGAATTTTCCATATAAATCAATTATTTACAGTAAAAAGCAATTTTAACGACTTAGTGCAAAGATTTACATCTGCCTGTAGATATTCCTTGTCTACTGAGCCTGAACAAATAGATAGTCAGAAAGATACACAAAAATAAAAAATACGAACATGTTTCGTTGAGACTTCGCGCAAATACTTGGATAAGATATTATATTAGATAAAGCAATCCTTTATACAAATAACAAGGAAGTCATTTATGCTTCATTTAAGATTTAAAAAAATATTTAAAACTAGCTGACCCGGCAGACGTTGCTCGGTATATAATAAATAAAATTATGTTTTTATATGAATTAGTCAATAATATATTATAACATCAAAAATTACTTCGTAAAATATGCACCCTGCTGTCGTAATGAAATTGTTTCACTACTTGTACTGTCAAATCGTGCGTCCATAAATTCTCTCATAGAAATTATGTATGGACACATCAAAGGAAAAACAAATTTGTTGTTTTTATTTAATTTAGCAGCATTTTCCTATTTATTCACCTTTTAAACCTTCCCTGGACATCCACAAATAATTCAAGACCAAAATTAGCCACATCGGTCCAGTCGTTCGCGAGTTTTAGCGAGACTAACGAACAGCAATTCATTTTTATATATATAGATAATAGATAATTAGTTTAGCATCATAAGTCGATAGACAAGTTCGTACGATCTTCGTTATGGTGCTCCCACATTGCCGTTAGAAAATGTTTAATAACGTTAGTAAACATTTGTTAGCAAACATTTAATCACAAATAAATTTTCATGTTAGAAAATGTTTAGTAATGTTAGTAAAATGTGTTATCTTTTGTTTGTAAACATTTTATAAGGGTGATGGCGGGATAGGCGGTGCGGTGCGGTGGGGGTTAGAGTACGCAGGTCGCTGCGCGTGGTGTCTCGCTTGTCAGTTCCTTTGTGTCAGCGTGCATCGCTGTGCGTGTGTATTAGTGGTTGCGCGTGCGCCAAGCAATAAAATATGTCCGGTAATTGGAATAACGATGATGTTTACAAACTGATTGAAATGTTTCAAGCAAGAGAAGTACTATGGAACACGATGTCAGAGAGCTACAAAGACCGAAATAAAAAACACGATGCTTGGATGGAAATTGCCAGTGAATTTAATATGGATAAAAAAGTAATTGAAAAAAAGATTCGATCACTCGTAGGTCAATTTAACCGAGAATGTAAATCTAATAAATCTGGTGCAGGAGCTAATGAGTCAAGTAAATGGTTTGCATTTAAAAAACTCATGTTCCTTAAAGGCAAAAATATTCCAAGTTTAACTGTCGATGGAGGGTTGCAGGTGAGTTTTATTTTAACGTCTTTTAATAATATTTAGATGCCCAGTCCAAAAACCCTTCATTTGAAAAATATTCTGCGAATTCTTTTCTTATTTCTTTCCCATCATCTGTCAGGGATTCACATGCTTCAAGTGGTGTTAATTGCTGCTGTTCTAATCTCCATTGTCCATCGATACGTGTACCAGTTACTATGTCATCTCCATCATAGTATTGAGATGGAGCGTAAATCATGCTCGATTCAGTTTTTCTTATAAAATTATGCAGTAGCACGCATGTCATAATTAAAGTAGTAGTTTTTTCTGGATCTAATAATATTGTAGTTCGTAAAACTCTAAATCTGGCTGACAAAATCCCAAATGCGTTCTCTACTGTTCTCCTCGCACGACTCAGTCTATAACTGAAGATTCTTTCCTTAGAATTGCTATCCTGTGGTCCTGGAAAAGGTTTTAATAAGTGTTTTTGTAAAGGGAACGCATCATCTGTTACGAACACATAAGGAAGAGGTTTGTTTCTGCCTGGTAGTGAGCTGTCACTGGGTATTTTTAAACTATTGTCGTTAATTTTATTTCGAAATTTTGTGTTTGCGAAAACTCCGCCATCACTTATGCGTCCTTGGCAGCCAATATTCACGTACAGAAAGTTGTATTCTGCGTCCACTATCGCTAAAAGTACAACGCTGTAAAATCCTTTATAGTTGTAATATTCACTGCCGCTATCAATTGGCTTTTGTATGGCTACGTGCTTTCCATCGATACTTCCTAAGCAATTTGGGAAATTCCATTTTTCTTCAAATGAATTTGCCACGTGTAGCCACTCTTGAGGTGTTGTTGGTATCTGGAACAAAAATAGAAGATTAAGAAATAGGCGCGAAAAATAAATTTATAACTCGTTATTCTAACAAATTTTATTGGATATTTTTATTAAGTATGAAATATTAATAGAATACACTATAAAAAAATATGATTTCAGTTAAGGGTTGTTAAGTAATAGAAAAAGAAAATCGCGGTTATAGATTTTTTTACAATTTTAGCTAATTTGACGCGCCTATAACTTGAAATTATCGTTTAGTTCTATTCTTTCAGGGTAACGAAGAAAACAGAATTGCTTCAGAAAACACTCTCAGTTTGAACGAAACAGGAAATACTGTCACTGATGAAACTACGGGCACGCCTTTCGCCACCCCAAAACCATTTCGGAAAAGAAGACGGCCTGAAGTAGAACAAGATCCAACACAACAAGAAGCTGTAAATATTTTACAAAGAATGTACGAATCTAGAAAAAGCAGGGATGAAAATGACGCATTTGGAGAGTATGTCTCGATGAAACTGAAACAAATAAAAAACAGTCATGCTAAGAATACTGCTCAACATCACATTAACAATATTTTGTACAATGCGACAATGGGACAATATGATTTTCCAACAACCTTTACAGACCCAACCGCTAGTAGTTCCTGGGGATACAACTCTGAACCAAATCTATCCACTTTTTCGGAAAATAATGCTGACTGTAGCTCGAGAGGATACTACACCGCACCGAGTCCCTCGGCTTCATTTGAAACCAGTTCTTCGGATAACTCCAGGACACATACTCGTACCAGCGCAAGAACACAGAGTCCGTCTAATTTATCGGAATCAAGCCAAGATTCGACCCAATCATTAAACGATTTGTTGGAATCAATCAAAAATTAAAAAATACATGTTTGGTTTGTTAAGTATTAAAAAAATTATTAGTAAGGTAAGATAGGTACCTACCTAAAGTATGATTAGATTAGATCATATTAAAAGTAAATAAAAAAATAATTAAAAATGTTGTTTGACTTACCTGTATGTATTCCTTTAAAACCTCATTGAGAGCCTCGCACACTTCTGGTACGATAATAGATATCACTTGGTCTGACAACTTGAACACATTTCCAAGACTTTTATAACTGCTACCAGTTGCCAAAAATCTTAACGTTACCGCAAGTCTTTCCGTCACACTTACAGATTTTCTAAATGTAGTGTCTCGTTTGCCTATTTTTGCCCCAATTAAATTTTGTAGATATTCAAATTCGGAACTGTTCATTCTTATAAAATCTTTTAAGCAACCATCAATACCTAAATCCTTGAGATAGTCTGTGGCACTATATTTTCCTCTAGCTTTTAGCGTTTGGCGCATCCAATAAGAGCGCTTTTTCTTCTTTTTTAAACAAAAAATAAAAGCTATTCCAATGAGCAAATCTTCTTCCATTTTCGTGTAGACGTCCTCAGCCCTCAGAAGGCGAAACCAAACTGCGAGCCAATACTAGATGTTATAAAATGTTTAAACATTTTCCATCAATGTAGGAGCACTTATAACATGTAACAGTTTCTAACAAAGTGCAACAATTGTTAACATTTGTTAGTAAATGTTTTGGTGTTATAAAATGTTTACAAACATTTTATAACGGCAATGTGGGAGCACCATAACGGAGCACATAAAACGGATGCTGCCTAGCATGACCATGTCAATGAAGACACACATGACGTGATTTTTAAAGGAAAACCGTCCAAATGAGCGTGTATCTCGTGACAGGAACGAAAATACTTTGACGCAGCCGTTGTTCAGCGACATACGGGGACACGTGGCCACGATATATTACAGACGAGTCGCGCACTAAAAATATTGTGTTGGCAAATTAATGGGCATTCCCGACGGTGGGTAGTGGGATGAAAGGAAGTGCCTTTTATATGTGAAACGTTGGTTTTATATGAAAAGCGCGGCAGCCGCTCGCACCTGTCCGGGCGCTTTGCTGTGTCCAAGTTTTCAACAAGAATTAAATCAGGGTTGGCACAGGACAATAAAATAGGTCATCGAACCCTGAATGACACTCTACAAAAATCATTGTGATACTAAAATTTATACTTATAATTTGTATTAAAATAAATCACTTTTGAAGCATAATTCTGGACACATTCACCGACCTTGTTGACAACGAAAGTAGTGAAATAATTGGATTTATTTTAGTTGTATTATTTTGTCATCGTGAAAACCCTACGTCCAACGGATGCGACAAAGACATGTGTCTCAGTCGCGTCAGTTTCGTAATAATTGAGCAGATTAATATCCCTCCGGGGTGTTCATATTTCGCCGTCCGGCCCGCGCCACCATCAATGAAAGTCTTCCAGTTCTCCTATTAATATTTATTCTATACGAAAATAATTTAACTCGTACTCTTTTCTAATATTCAGTCACTCCAAATTTTGCAGCTCTAGTTATGAGATGCTTATTTCAGACCAGGGCGTGGGGTATCTCTGACAAGCAAGGCTAGCCGCGATATGACCGATGTCATGTTTTCTGCCATAGAGTTCTATGTGTAGAATAAGCAATATGAAACTTTAAAGCAATTTATAATCGCAATAGCGGCAGAAGTCAATTTATCATGTAGCATCAAACTAATAAGCGTGAAATTAACTTTTTTTTAATAATTATAATAATGCTGAAATAGTTTTTAAGGCTACTTAATTTTAAGGGTGTGACATTAAAATATTTCATCTTTTAAGATTCGCGTCCACAGTAACATCACTTTGCTACCATTGCGATAAGGTGGAGATTTGTCCGACGCAGTACTACCATCACACTATTTCTGCCGCAAAATAGCAGTAATCTTTTGCTGATGTTTTTTTTTTTTTTTTTATGGAATAGGAGGACAAATGAGCGTACGGGTCACCTGGTGTTAAGTGATCACCGCCGCCCACATTCTCCTGCAACACCAGAGGAATCACAAGAGCGTTGCCGGCCTTTAAGGAAGGTGTACGCGCTTTTCTTGAAGGTACCCATGTCGTATCGTCCAGGAAACACCGCACAAGGAAGCTCATTCCACAGCTTCGTGGTACGAGGAAGAAACACCACAAGGTGGAGGACCGCCACACATCCAGATGGTGGGGATGATATCGTAACTTGTGGCGTGTCGTGCGAAGGTGAAATTCGGCGGCAGGAATCAGGTTGAACAGCTCTTCGGAACACTCCCCGTGATAAATGCGTTCTAGTTTTAAGAGTAGTTAGAAACGGGGTATCCACTCGTCTATACGCAGTAAAATTGAAATGTCAATAAAGATTAGTTATGGATGCATGAATTTCACTTCGCAGAAAGAAATGGATAAGAACGAATTATTTATTACAGTAAACAAGCCAAAGGTTGACAAATATTGAAGGTTTGTATTAGAATTTTATAGATACGGACGAGTTGTTCCTTGAAAACTTTCTAACACCTGTTTCCTTTGGCTAATGTTAGCCAGTGCTGACATTACTTGAATAAGGAAGAAGCTTAATGGCATTGACTGTGAACAATATTAAAATATTTTAGTTTGAAGAACTAAAATAGTAGAAAATAATTTTGTACTTTATAATAATTTCAAATAATCGCAATGTTTATTATATCATTTTAAAACGAACTCTCCTTATTTTAAATTTATCAAAGCTTGCTTTTTTTTCTAAAATATAATTTATTTATTTCTCTGCTTTCTGCTTAAATGAGATGCAAATTCTAGTTCGTAGAGTGTGACAAGGTTTATTGAAACGAATGTTCCAAATCTGATCCCAATACCAACTGCGATATTTGGAATGGTTTATTGCGAAGCATTTACAGCTTATATCTTATACAATCCACCATATAGCCCAGTGGTGAGTGACCCTGCCTATTAAGCTAGGGGTTCCGGGTTCGAGTCCCGGTAGGTGCAAACATTTACATGATGAATATGGATGTTTGTTTCCGAGACGTGGATGTTTACGTTTATTTATGTATGTTTAAGTAAGTATATTGTATTAAATATGTTATTGTTTTGTACCCATAGTACAGGCTATGCCTAGTTTGGGGCAAGATCATTTGTGTAAAAAAAAAAGCTATTTGAGAAGAAATATAATTAGCGCGATGTGGAGTTTAAATAACTATGATGACAGTTTATGGAGGAAATATTGGGTTGGTTTGTTAGCAAAAAGTGTGTAAGTACTTATGTACGCACGTAAGAAGTTATAATTATTTTGCATTCTATTCTCGTGGCATTTTATGTTTGTAGAAAGAACATTATAAAAATAATAAAAATAATAATAATGAAACTAAAAATATTATACTGGATAATTTAGTCTGAAGTATAGAATTAGAAGATATCTTTAAGCTTCTGGACTGGGCATCAATATCAACGGCATACATCACTCACCTTTGATGTGCAGATTATATCGTATCATGGCAGAGACCATGGAAGACTTAAGACATATGCTTGATGGCCTCAATACAGCTTCCCACGGTGTAGGTCTTTAAATAAACAGGGACAAAACGAAGATCCTGTCAAATGTCCTTGTAGCACATACTCCCGTAACAATTGGGAACTGTACTCTAGAAATTGTTACGTATACCTTGGACAAACAATCCAGTTACGCAGGTCCAATTTCGCGAAAGGTCACTCGTAGAATCCAACTCGGATGGGCAGCGTTCGGGAAGCTCCGTAAAATCTTCTCGTCCTAAATACCACAGTGTCTGAAGACGAAGGTTTTCAACTAGTGTGTGTTGCCAGTGATGAGTTACGATAGGCAGATGTGGTCGTTTACTATGGGCCTGATAAGAAAGCTCAGTGGCCAAGAACGCCGGAATACGTTGGATGAGGGCAGCGCAAGACCGATCGTCATAGAGATCTTTGGGGGAAGCCTATGTCCAGAATTTGACGTCTTCCGACTTGATGATGATGATACAAATGGTCTAGTTGACCATCTAACGTCAGGGAGTCGAATTTGAGTATCAGTATCCGCGCGTAAGTGAGATGGATTCAGGGATGTAACGCAAGGAGTAAACACGAAAAACAGAAGTGCAGAACAGCATGCTATGTTAACTATTTGTCAATATTATCACGTTTATGAGAGGGTCTATAGCGCAAAGTTTAGGCTTCCCACCACATATCAATGCGTTTTTGATTTTCGAATTTATATTCATATAATCAGTTGATTTCACTCTTATGGTGAAGGAAAATATCGTGAAGAATCTTACCTTTAACCTAGGGCTGTTTTAAAGCAAACTAGGTGCACAGTAGACATTGAGTTACAGAAAATAGTTTCATGACTCACTTCTTACCCTACTTATCTATCTAGTAAAAATATTTCAATTAATCTTAACCCTACAACGCACAGTAAAAAAACAGGATGAACTGACCTAGAATAGTCAAAGGTGGTAAGGCCAAGAGGACCAACGAGCATATTATGTGTTATCCGCCCACGCTTGCAACACTAGAGGAATCACAATGTTGCCGGCCCTTTAGTGCCAAGTTAATAATATTCCTTCGCGTGATACAGACTGGCTTATTGCGTATTAATGTATGTAGCAGGAGTATGCATCGTGAGGAAGGGCGGGCGGCGTATTAATACGCGGCACGTGCGCCGGCGCAGCTGCCGGACACGTGGCCGCCTCTTTACGTAAAAATAGATCATTGTCTTACTCGCGGACACGCCCTCCAACAGATAAAACACCACATCAAAAGATTATATAAACTTTTAATCGATCTGGCGATGTTTACACGCGCTTTGATCGACCCAATGTTGTTACAGGTTTGTGATTTTCTATGTTTTATGACGTTCATTGTTTGAACTGGGTGAATAATGGCTGGTTTTTATTTTATGCGTTAACCAATTTCGAAGAGTCTGCGGATAAATTTATGTTTGGCTTTCCTATTGATTTATTTTTCATAGGAAAAACATATATCAGTCATCAGTATACAAGTTTTGAAAAGTGCGGATTCGAAATAAATATACTGATGAAATAATGAGAAGAAAAATTCAACAATGCTAGAATCCGCAAATAGACTTCAACAGAGAAAAATGACTACTTAGTTTAGTACTGAATTTTCATCTGCCATTTATCCATAATTCTGACTCTTCATTTAACATTGTTCCTAGTATACCAATTCTCACTTTAAACCGACTTCTAAAAATCTCAAAAAAGGTTCTCAATTCGATCGGTATTTTTTTATGTATGTACACCGATTACTCTGAGTTTATGATCCGATTTTCGTAATTCTTTTAGTTCGATGAGAAATAGATGCCATTTGGTCCCATATAAATTTTTCATAGTTTGGCCCAGTAGTTTTCATTTTATGAACATTTTTATGAATATTTTTGTCTACGTGGATGATATACTTGTTTTTTGTGTACGGCTTTTTTAACAGTTTTCATTCAGTTTGATTATATGTAATTATTAATATTAATTGACACTAAAAATAAAAAATAAATAAAAACTACGTTTAAAAAACCGACTTACAAAACTAAAAAGTATTAAATAACTAAAAATTCATTTATTACACCTCTTATGAAGACCTTTATCTTTAATATTAATACATTACTATTATTTGTATGTGCTGCATAAGCTTTGAAGTCGGTAATACAAGCCAAATGTAATAGTAGGTACCTACACTCGCCACGCGTGACTTTGAGCGGGATAGCTTCGCCTAGAAAAAAAACAACCCAAGCGGACAGGCTCGCGTGGCCAGACAACCTTAATAATTACAGTAAGTAAGCTGTTCATAATATTAAGTTTTACTTTGTTTAGGGCTATACTTTTCAGTTTGTGAAGTTGGTTTTTTTAAACGGAGTTTTTATTTTTAATTATGAGCGATTACGCAAAAAATCGAGCCCCAAGTTTCCGTACATATGGTGCTCGCTAAGAAACTCAGACACGACGCAAACTATGGTAGAAGTAGGTACAATCTGCAATTAATTTTTCTTGATACTTGACTTAAATAAAAAATAATACATTCATTAATATGTAGGTGATGATGTTGAAGGTGAAACAAAAAAAAAATATTTTTTGTGCACTCTACATTGAAATATTACATTTTGTTATTACATTGTATCTCAAAAAATAGGTCAAGAGCGAGTCGGATTCATACACGAAGAGTTCCGTTCAATCATACAAGATATAGCATTATGTACTAGTTACAGTATTTTGGTGGGGTTGCGGTGAAATACTAATAATGGGATTCGACTTTAAAGCGGTCCATTTTTTCGTATCTTGTATTAATATTGGTAGTTGTACCTACTAAGTCTATCTACGGGACACAGTTAATATATATAGCATTCTCCTTTTTTCACTCTCACATTTTTTCTCCTTTTTCATCTAATATTGCTCTTAGAGGAATAGGTTTTAAATGCTTTGTGAGTAGTGGTAAAGGTGCAATGCATCAGTAATGATGTGCTGTGGAAGGTATTTTGTCAAGGAATCACAAAGTAGAAAAAAAAAATTTTTCATTATTTTGTAAAAGGCTTCAGAAATGGAATCAACAGACTATCTTAGATCATGCTGTAAAACTTAAAATTCATAAATGTGTGGTGGACTTTCGAACTATCCAAGCCTGGATCGATGCCATTACAGGCGGAGGCAAGCCCTGAATAGTCCAGTTATAAGCCGCTTGTACGAAAAATTTTAGTCAGTTGGGCAATATACACTAAACGATTAAACTACATTGAATCTCTTGAGAAATCTATTACTAACTATTCGAAGAAAAATGGTGCACTTTTCTTCAGATTCCTAGCCAGACAGATTAAAAGCCTGATGAAACCTTTTTTTAATAAAAATAAGGGACGAGACTAGCAGGACGTTCAGCTGATGGTAATTGATACGCCCTGCCCATTACAATGCAGTGCCGCTCAGGATTCTTGAAAACCCCAAAAATTCTGAACGGCACTGCAATTGCGCTCGTTACCTTGAGACATAAGATGTTAAGCCTCATTTGCCCATTAATTTCACGAGCTACTGCGCCCTTCAGACTAAAACATAATAATGCTTATATTACTGCTTCATGGCAGAAAAAGGCGCCGTTGTGGTCCCCCTAATATAGCCGGCATCCTGTGCAAAGGAGCCTCCCACTGATGTGAAATCAAACAATGTATGGATATAAGTTATATTCATAATACATTACTGTTAGATTCAGGATAGGTGTCCGCTGCGCTCCAACTAGATACCGTTCTTCCTAAGAACAATAGCTTTTTTAATACGGCAACTTTATATTGAAGTCTGTATTGGTTATTTGTAAAGAAGCTTGTGTGCGTGGCATCTTGACATACAATAGCATCTTTTGAAATTTTGTAACATACGCTTCGTGTTATTTTACATTGAAATTAATAAAATACAAAATTCTTACTGATGATATGTGATTCCAGTGTCTTTCTTATCTAACGCATACCGCCCGTTGACGACAAGTGCAGAAATTCCATAAAACTTCTTCCAGGAAATAGGTGTTTTTGAGTTCAACATTCATTCATGTGTTTTTGAGTACTCCTTACAAATTTGAATTAAATATTTATCATATAGAACTTAAGATTTTTTTATTGCAATGTTTTCTTTACTTTTTAATATGAGTACATTATGAACAGCCAAAGTTCAGGTGAAATTTGTGCAAAAAAGTTTATGTTTAGAGGATTATATTGATTATTTGTTTCAGGAAATTTGTATTTTCTGCTGCGATAGAAACCTGGAAGAACAATGGAAAAGATACTTATCAGTAACTTTTTGAATAAAAATGGGTTAAAACCTCCATATTCACGTGCCAGTGTTTGTATGAAAAATATGTCGGTTTGGCGGCTCTTAATGTAATATGTAGACTATAATAAAACATGACATTAAATGAAAATTGATTTTCATTTGACTTCATATTAATGTGACTTATAAAAGGGCGAGGGTAAATGCCGTAAAGTGTAACATTAATACCCCTAAGGCATGACGAGAGGACCCTCCACGCTCCCTCGCGATCGATATCACTCCGCCATCTTGAATTTTCCGACCAATGCCGGTAGCCATGGAAAACGGTTGCCATGACAACGCGACGCGACAGCCTAAAGGGGAAAGTGTTACTCGTAGGCTTTGTAGCATTCTGTTGTGTACTATATATAACATAGCAACATGCATAGTACATACCAAGTGTATACTTGATATACATGTAACCCAATTGATATACCGGCCTCTATTTAGCTCGAGATTTTATCGGCATTGCCGTTTTAAGGCCTGAATAAAATGTTCTTTATGATTGCTTAATTCGGTTGCATATTAATATTTCAATAAAAGTGGATGAATCGATGGAATTAACAGTGTGAATCATATATGCTATTGTTCCTTTTTTCAGTAGAGACTTAATAATTCTTATTTTTGAGTATTTAGTATTATTATCTACTGAAAATTCTTCATTTATCATTCATTCTTTAACGCCTTTGCATCTTAAGGGCCCACAATGGGTACCATGGGTCCGACTCACTATTTATATATATGTAAGGCCTTTTTAAATTTAAAAGTGCAATAACTTAGACAAAAAAAAATTAATTTTCAAATTAGCATGTCTTTATGGAGGTATTTGTTACAATATTTTGTAGTTTTAAAACGTTTTATTGGATGCCTGCCATGCTGTCCTTAAAATACATATTCATTAAGTTAATTATTAAGTTAGTTAAGTCTGTATTGCACGCACGTTTAACTGCGCATCGATAAAATATACTGGTCAGACCTTCACTCAATTGAGCCCAACAAAATACTAGAATTGAAATGTACAAACACCGTCTCATATTGTTCATTATAATCGCACAATAATTATTCTTACTTACAGCCACTTAACAAAACACTTTTGAGTGTTATTGAAACGATTTTAAGAGAACCAATGACCATTTCCACTAATCGTCGCATTGTATAAATGTTTTGCCAACACAGTTACTTCCATAGAGTTGTCGTCATGCTAAATCTCTTCCACTAGCTTCAACTTCCTTTTCTTTCATACACAAAGCGCATCGGTCGCTTTTGAGTACTTCACATTGTTTATAGACATGTTTACAAGTCTAGTGGTATGAGCACCTGCAAGTTGCGACCTACCTGTACGTAAAGCGAAATCTCAAAGACTTTACTGTTTCCTGTATTTGTGAACCAACAATAGGCTATATAAGAACGGCGTATTGCTCACAGTCGATGTGCTATTCAGTGCCGCGATTTAAATATTCAAGTCGTATTTGTTCAATGGAAATCAGTTGACACCTCTATTTCTAGAAACGTGTCGGCGTTCGCTCGTTCATTGATAGATTCGTTTGCTTTTGAAACGTCAGTAAATACATTACACCTTTTTTACATATACGAGAGGTTGCAAAATGAACTTAATCCATGTTATTTTTCGAAAAAAAAAACGTAATTGAGTGTTTCATTATATTCCAAATTTACACCAATTACTTTTTTAACATTTCCTGTACAATTGCAAGGATAAAGACGATGAAAAAATCATTTAGTTTTATTTTAACCGACGCTTTATAACCAACGGGACTAATCAATAATAAATGCTGTTACAATTAAAAATAAACAAAATATGATACGCGTCATAAAGCTAGGTTTACGCAGTCTTGGTTGAAAACGAACATTTCGGACTCCATCAGTGCTGAAGATTGGCTGTCGGCTAGACCCGATCTTAATCCGCTGGATTATGATTTATGGTCAGTTTTAGAGAGTACGACTTGCTCTAAGCGCCATGATAATTTGGAGTCCCTAAAACAATCCGTACGATTGGCAGTGAAGAATTTTCTTTTGGAGAGAGTGCGTGCTTCTATTGATAACTGTCCTCAACGTTTAAAGGACTGTATTGCAGCCAATTGAGACCACTTCGAATTAGCATTTTATATTTTAAATTGTTTTGTATTTATGTATTAAACTACCACACTGTAAATGTTATTTGCAATGGAATTTTTTTTTTCTTTATTTCAATATTTATGGCAAGACTAGGTCGTATATATATCTCTTTTCTGTCTACTTCAATACAATATTATTGAGTAAATTGAGAAAGGAGACGAATATAAGAGTTTTGCGTCTACATCCATTGTTACGTTAAATAACAAACGGAATATATAAAGGTTAACAAATATTAAGTGCAGTGAATACAAAAGTTATATTGAATTGAAACTCATATGAGCTGGGTTGACACAGAATTCTTATCTCACAAGGTCCCAGCCCACACACGATCGTCGCGGCCAGAGATCATTGACACTGCAGGTGTGGAGAGCATCTCGTGACGTCAGCGAGCGTTGCCTTCCAACTTCCAACCTCCAACCTTATGAGGAGCGGCGCCGGCGCATGCGCAGTTCTCAGACCACAATGCGCATTATGTTTTGATTTAAGTTCGTATCCGGAACACACTTTACACGATTACATATTCTATATACCTACGACTCGTGCTAAATACTTGGTACCGATACTGATCAGTTACTTATTTAATAATAATATTGACACACTTTTACACAAATTATCTTGCCTCAAACTAGGCATAGCCTGGTCTATGGGTACAAGACAACGATATATTTAATACAATAAGCTTACTTTAACACACATAAATACATATAAACATCCATGACTCGAAAACAAACATCATATAAATGATTGCACCTAGTGGGATTCGAACCCGGGACCTCTATAGCTCAGTAGTCAGGGTCACTAACCATTCGGCTATAAGGTCGTCTATAATAATATTATAATATCATTTTACAATAAATTAGAACTAATTGTAATGGTAAATTATCATTAATTTAAATATTGATAATCTATAAAAATGTAAAAAAAAAAGTATAATATAAACATTTTATACGATTAGTAGATTTAAAATTCAATAAATTCTTTGATTATACTATTAACAGATTCTATTAAAATATCTAGATATTTATTCAAAACTTGAGAAATAATGTAAAGAGAAAATGAAATCTAGAAGCAGTACTGAAAAAAAAAAGTTTATACATACCTACAATTATTTATACATCTGTGACATTATTCACAATATTAACAAAACACTTATTGATTTCATGTTAACATTAGTATCGTCTGTGTAGAGTACTTATAAAAAACAGGTCAAGTGCGAGTCAGACATGCGGCACACACCAAGGGTTCCATACAAGATATACCACTGTGTCCTTTTTTTATAATTCAGTAAAGGAAACATTTTTCTTTTTGGCTATATAGTATTTTATGAGAATAGCCAGTGGGAGGCTCCTTTGCACAGGATGCCGGCTAGATTATGGGTACCACAACGGCGCCTATTTCTGCCGTGAAGCAGTACTATGTGAGCATTGCTGTGTTTCGGTCTGAATGGCGCCGTAGCTAGTGAAATAACTGGGGAAATGAGACTTAACATCTTATGTCTCAAGGTGACGAGCGCAATTGAAGTGCCGCTAAGAATTTTTGGAGTTTTTCAAGAATCCTGAGCGGCACTGAATTGTAATAGGCATGGCGTATCAATTACCATCTGCTGAACGTCCTGCTTGTCTCATCCCTTATTTTCATTTTTTTTTAAAAACAGCGTGCTGACCGACGGATTGACAACAGAGTCTTAGAAATAGGGATCCCGTTCGGATAAGAAACCCTAAAAGGGCTTGAAACGGATACTAGTGACCATATAGGCCGTGAACCACGCGAAACTCTGTTTATATAGCTAAATGTGTGTATTTCCACAATTATTAATGTTACAATTAAATCATAATATTATGTACACCCGTTTCAATCATAGACTAATAATATAAATATAAACAATCAAAGCTTGCGAGAGAATAAGCAATTATGATTGACAAGTCGTAAGCAGTAAGCCACGCTTGTAATTAGCTACGTACCCCCTTATTCATTATGGTCCGCTAACCTTAAACAGCCGCTTTGGAGTGTTTTTTCTCATTCTGACTTAGGTCAATAGAAGAAGACAGAGTGAGAATTAGCAATGCTATAAGTTAGCATACTATTATGAATAGGGGGGTTAGTATTTTAAATACACGCTTTTATTAGCTTCACTTTTATGTATGTTTTGTTTGTAACCGTCTCATTTGGGCGCGATTTTGACCCAACGGCCAGATTTCGTTCAAACTTCTTATATTTATGAAGGATAGATGACAATACATTAATTTGATAAAACTATTCCATTTTTTAATTTGCAAGATAAAATTTATATAATTTTCATCAGGAATTGATGTTAATTTTAAATTTCAAACTAAATTTTCTATTTTTTAGTTCAGTTTTCTATAAAAAGCGTGTTTTTTAGTTTTTTTTGTCTATTATTTATTGAATCTTAAACTAGCTAACCATTAATAACGCACACATTTAAAAATCAAAATTGGTTACACAGTATCGGGCTGTCAGGTCTATACGCTAGAATATTCTAAGTCACCTAAGTCTATGCATTCAATCCCATTATCTAATATATAAAATTCTCGTCTCATGGTGTTAAACATTGAACTCCTCCGAAACGGCTTGACCGATTCTCATGAGAATCGGACAACATCTATTTTTCATCCCCCTAAATTTTAAGGGTGTTTTATTTATGACATTTTTTTTAAATTTGTTTGTTTATGAGTCAGCATTAAAAAATACATACAACTTCAACCACAACCCATCTACGATCAACAGTTACTTTTGTATCGCGATTTTAATATCGGCAATACAACGTTTGCTGGGTCAGCTAGTTTTATCATAATATTACGAAAAACAAATGGTTGTACAAGTACTTAGTACTTACAAAGTCAACTTGACGCTATTATGACATAATGATATTGAGTTATTTTAATGATTACCTGACATCCACAGTACACCTGTTTGTAAATGGAATCCTAGTTTATATAAATTCCTTAATTAGTTTAAATTATTTAAAAAAATCTTATTATACCCTTACCATAACTATTCACGTCTATTTGCCCAAGCATATATTTTCTCTGTTTTAGTCTTTTATAATATTACATTAACTAAAGTAATTTTAAAACCACTATTGCTGTATTTTAATAGTTATTCATTTCTGAACATACTGTGTACACATCATCGTGGAGTTGCAGCCTATCTTGTATTTAGCTGATAGTTTTTTTGTTAATTATGTGCTACTGGGCTACTGAGACTTAACATCTTATGTCTCAAGGTGACGAGCGCAATTGTAGTGCCGCTCAGAATTTTTGAAGTTTTTCAAGAATCCTGAGCGGCACTGAATTGTAATAGGCATGGCGTATCAATTACCATCAGCTGAACGTCCTGCTCGTCTCATCCCTTATTTTCATTAAAATAAACTGTTGTAATTCTGGGGTGGGTTTTTTTAATAAATAAATAAATTATAACAAACGGTTGGTAAAAGCTGTCAGCGATGTTCAAGCAAAACGCGCGCTTTTCGGTTTTCCATATTGGGTACGCTGGCTTATACGGCGTGTTTGTTTTTACTTCTAACTCCGCAAGGAAAGTTGTCGTCGCCTTGCAATCCGTGACAGAAATAAAGGACTGTTGAAAGAAATCACTACCTTCCTCCGCATACCGCTGCCATATACGGATTAACATTCTACAGCGATATATTAACGCTGGGACAGGTGAGCTCATTTATAGTATACTAGCTTGTGCCCGCGACTTCGTTGTCTTTAATTCATATCGTCCTCCGAAACTCTTATAAATTTTAGGAAAAAATGAAGATCTGTTAAGTACATAATTCGCGAAAGAGAAACAGACAGACAAAAAATAAAAATTACATAATTTTTAACAATTATTTTGCCAAAAAAAAAACAAAAAAACAAACATCACCAGAGAATTACTCGCTAATTCACATACATAGACACACAATTCGAATTTTATACATTGTTTATAAGAAAATTTATGAGATCAGCAAGATGTTCTCCTGTTGATAAAAGATACGCCCCGACCATAAGAATACAGTGCCGCCTAGAGACAAGATGTTTACTCACTTAGATAATTAATACGTCTAGATAAAGCCTCTTGCTGCTAGACAACTGATGTAAACAGGCCAGATTTATTAGTTTAGTGTGCGTGACAAGCTACGTCGTACACTCGCGATTTGTATGTTACTTTGTGTAAATGCACGCAGCATTGCTCAAAATCGAGGTTAACTGTCAACTTCAATTTTTTGACGTATTCGCAGCTGTCACAGTCTATCTAGACAAGTTTCTCCCTGTTCTTCTAACGAAATAATGTCACAGCAGAACTGTCAAACTATGCATCAAAAATTTATCGCATAGAGAAGCATAGAGATCATATTCATACTTACAAAATTATTAAAATGGTGTGCAATTTTGCAGCGTTCTGAACCTAAACTTCTGAAAGCATAAATCATATTTTTTATCAGTTATGAAACAACAATTCTGCATTAGGTGCATTATATTAAGATCACGAAATTGATATTATAGCAATTTTGCAACTAAGCCTTTTATACGTAGGTCTCAGAAACTTATTTCTACTACCCTATCTACGTGTTGAGGTATAAAACTTTATTATGCTTTTAACTAATACATCTGGTTTGGGGCGGATAATCCAGGAAAGTGGGATAACCTGGCTATCACTTAACCTAACTTAAAACTAATGACTAGAACAAAACAAAATTGATATCAGAAATTATTTCTACCTAGCTTAGGTTTCGTTCCTCGGCAATATTATCTCGCAGCAGTTTTTTTTTAAATTGTTGTTTCATCTACACAAGGAACGACCGCGGCCCGATGGCCACAGGTTATCTGGCGAGCCCCCGCCAGCGAGGCGCCATCTTATCAACCTGCCTGTGACATATCCGAGTCATTAGTCAACCGGACACTCATTCCTCACAACTAAATGCAACGCTTCTGCTTAGAACGTGATATAAAGGCAATGATCGCAGACATTTCTGATAGAATCTAGACTTGACTGCTGACACAAAAAAGAACTCCTGTTAAACTGCAGACGGCAGCATTGATAACTTCATCAAGGCAATATTTACAATATACATATATAATTGTGTATTAATTGCTCTGGTAAGTTTTGGTCTGACTCATCGCACTCCCTTTGTCGATTTGAGCCTACTTTACGTGTAAAGTCATGTGTCAAGCTCACTCGTGAGTGAGCGTTACAAAGTCAGCTGTGATAGATCTGTCTCATTACACGCCCACAAAATAAAGTAATTTGTTATGTGATTAAAGTGATAACCCTCGCTTCTGGGATTAATTACACAAAAAAACTGCCACAACCTGAGAGTTGTTGGCTCAGTTGGAAAGAGCTCTCGCACGGAACGTGAGAGGTCGCAGATTCGAGTCCCGTATTGTTCATAAAATTTTGTTTTCAGTTTTATTTGTGTAAAATAAAGTACTTAGCGTTAATAAGGTAAGCTTGTCAAGTGATCACCACCGCCTACATTCCCTGCAACAACTGAGGAATCACAGGAGCGTTGCCGACGTTTTAGGAAGTTAAACTTAAATATTATCAACTAAGTATATTATCCATCATCAAATAAATCTCTCTCAATGACAATATAAAATATATACCACATAATAATATATGTTTAAAAAAAACCAAAAAAAAAAGTTTAAGAAAAGGTTGACAAAGCTTTTTATCAATATGATTAAAAGCCTCATTCCCAAGTAATGTAACGGTCATTCAAAAAGACTTGAACCTAATTTAAATTCCAAAATAATCCAGAAAATTATAATGACTTGAAATGACTTTCCAAAAAGATGGTCAAGTGGGTACCGTAATACGCCTTCGGTTCCGTACAAAATTATATTTGAAGGAAGACATAATGTGGTGGCTGTTGTGTCGGAAAGTCTGCTTCATGTTGTTAAAATTAGAATTATCTTATATATTTATAGGTATATGTATTTTTATAATCGTTTATATTCTTAATATATATAAATTACGTGACACGTTGTTTGTGCGCGATGGACTCCTAAACTAATGAACGGATTTGAATGGGGATTACTTCATGGAGTGCAGCTTAGTCCAACTTGAGAGATAGGATACTTTTTATTTCGATTTAGGACCCATAATTATTTTTATTTGCAATATTTGTTTTGTATGGACATATTTCTGTCTATCTGTGAGAAAATTTATAGACGCACGGTTTGACAGTTCTGCTGTGAAACAATTTCATTAAAGTTAACAACAGGGAGCAATGACTTTTTTTTTACATAATATAGAACGTTGAACGTTGACAGGGAGCATATTTTCCAAAAAAATTCTTGGTGTTATGAAATATTATTGACAAATTCATAAAAAACAGTATTTTATTATGCACAGAACAACATCTGTCGGGTCATCAAGTTTAATATAATAACCACTTAATAGTTAATATATTTTTATATTGTGTGTGGATTGATACATCTACCCAACACCTCTGGGGTTATTTTATTCATTTACACTTATATTAAGGATTGGTATCGGCTGCGCTCCAACTAGATAACGCACTACCAAAGAGCTTTTTTATTACAGCAACTATTCAATTTTTTTTTTGTGATATGGAGTGTGGCTGCACCAGTCGGGCGTAAATTATTTCGCCAATGTCGAGTGGAATTGAAGAGACACGTTATGAATGGAAATTTTGTATGAATTTAATTTGGATAATTTATAATTGGCAGGTTTTTTGAGTATTTGTTATTTTATATGTTAGTTTCTATCCTGGAACAACACAATATTATACAAAATACACTCTACATTACATATTTACATCTTAATATCATTATATTTCACATATTTACATAAAAAATTACAATATGGACTAAACACAGACGTTAACAAACATTCAACATTTACTGGACGGGGTAATTTCAGTGGAAGAACGTCATAAAGGGGATGAAGAAGTTTAGGACAGGAAAATACTATATGAGAGACAGTACCTTCGTCTAAGCCACATTCACACAAAGAGTGATCTCTTATTCTGATCTTGTGCAGGTGGACAGGTGTGCTGGAATGACCAAGGCGACATATTTCGAGGTAACCCATCTGTTTACATATCTATGAGAAAAAAGCCATGGACGCCTTGGTATATCTGGTTGGACTGAGGCATAGAATTAGATGCTTGTGAACGTCTCAGCCATTGTTTTGATGTTTTGGTATTTCTGTTGAATCGCTGCACTTGTAGCTACTTGTATTTTAATGATTATTATAAAGTTTATGTATCTTACGTTACGTGCACTTTTTTCTGCCTTTAATAGTTGAATGTGTTATTACTGTTTTTGTTTCGGTCTGAAGGGCGACGTAGCTAGTGAATTTACTGGATTGAGATTAACATCTTATGTCAATACTTTTTACTTTTTTATGTCTTCTTACGAGTGCAATTAGTATTAGTGCCGCTCAGAATGTTTGTGATTTTCAAGAATCCTGAGCGGCACTGAATTGTAATGGGCAGAGCGTGTCAATTTACCATCAGCTGATTGTCCTGCTGGTCTCGTTCCTTATTTTCATTAAAAAAAATGGCAAATTCTGTAAAGTATCATTATGGATTCGGTATTTGGAGAACACGGAGCAAGTATTCTTTAAAAACAATATTCAATGTACAATTTTTTACATTGTTCATTTTTTATATGTATTAAACATTGCAAACAGGATAAAGTAAAGACAGATCATATTATATCGTCAATTAAGATACTTATTCCACCACTTATTTACAATTAGTAAGTGGATATAGATACGAAAGTAAGTTAGTATGAGAGCATCTGCCATTTGCTCATTTGCCCCCTCTATTTTAGCGCCTCGAATATAAAACAACTATAAAGTTTAAAACAAATTTTATATAAACAGCTAATATTGATAATATTGAACCCCAAAATGACTTATTAACAAATCTTGGGAAACGTCTTGACATTGTGAAGGCTTTTAAAACACAATAAAAAACATACAAGTTTCTTCAATACAAAAATGCACCTGAGAATGAAGGCGGGTCGGCCTCACTACATTTCGATTGATATAAATCACTGGGACTGACATATTATATTGTTCATACATACATCGAAGATTTATCTCGAAGCTTTATAAGAGTTTGAGTAGAGAACACGCAATGGAAGTTAATTTCATCAAAATGATGGTTGTGATTATGTGCTTCACGCAGGAAGTCGCAGGTAATGGTTAATAATTCGTTTAGTGGATGGTGCGCCCACATTTTTTTCCGATTGTTGGGCCACACAGGTGCACTGCTATCCTACTTTACCATTCCCGATATGCTACAGGAACCATGGGACCCGAATCCCGATGTATTTAATAGCTCTTTGTATCAAGTTGTGATAGAGATTCGTTATCGATTGTATGGCGAGTAATATGTCACCGTCTACTTGATAAATACCTTTTGTAA
The DNA here is from genome assembly GCA_949711755.1 of Leptidea juvernica. Lineage (NCBI taxonomy): Eukaryota > Metazoa > Arthropoda > Insecta > Lepidoptera > Pieridae > Leptidea > Leptidea juvernica. The sequence continues at coordinate 10,803,374 of CATIXQ010000008.1, forward strand.
CATTAACATAAATTGGTATTGCTAGTTTTCATGCCTTCATTTAAATATTTACATATACATGTGTCCATGTCTTATATTATAAAGAGAATTATTTATATTATTGTAGATTAGTTTGTAACGTATAAGCTCACAAACTGCTCAACTGATCTTGAAAATTCTATCACATATATAACTGCTGGGGTTTTAATATTGATTAATAACTTTACAGCGATAACAGATATATATTTCCAAAAATATTAGGCGATCCCTACAAAAATTGTAACTACATATATAACCATTAATTTACCTTCACAAGTCGTAAAAGTAAAGTTTAAAAGTGCTAATTATTAATTTATTCCTTGCGAGTCACACGCTTGCAACGCTGCGGATATTGAGCAAGGTGCAGTAATGTTATGCAAAATACGGCTATAAAATAAGAATATCATAGTGAAAAATCACCGCATTATGTTTTAATAAAAAAAACAGAATTGTGTGTATTCAAAAGTCAAAAAAATATATATATTTAGGGGTGGGTGACCCTTATCATTTAGGGGTATGAAAGATGTTGCGCGATTCTCAGACCTACCTGATATACCTACACCCAAAATTTTAGACAAATCGGTTCAGCCGTTTCGAAGGCATTTGGTAACAAACACGGCGACACGAGAATTGTATATATTAGATGTATAAAGCATATTACTTACTATAACATGAATCACAGATATATTATGGTGACGCTAACAAATATGGTAATAAATATAATGGGCCAGACGTGACATCATTGTCTAGTAAAGTTTAATTGTACAAATTGGTTGAGAGGAATCGTGAGCTGTCTAATAGATGTGCGTCTGATTAATTAGTTCTGATAAAACAGTCAGCAACCTTTTGTGCCTCGCCGTCGCCGTCTTGCTCTTGTGAAAAGTTGTTTTAACGATAAAAAATTTGACCAATACCGATAGTTTTATTCTAACTACATTTCAACTACGTTCTGTTTTACATTCTTAAAAGTACAATTTTATAATGGCGATGTATGAAGAATCCTAAAAATCCATCTGGATGTGTGGCAGTCCTCCACAGTGCGGTTTTCAAGGAGCTTTCTTCTACGTACTACAAAGCTGTAGAATGAGCTTCCTTGTGTGGTGTCCGGGACGATACAACATGGGTACCTTCAAAAAATGCGCGTACACCTTCCTTAAAGGCCGGCAACGCTCCTGTGATTCCTCTGGTTTTGCAAGAAAATGTCGGCGGCGGTGATCACTTAACACCAGGTGACCCGTACGCTCGTTTGTGGAGAACAAAGGTGGCTTTAAGGGAAGTGTCTTCCATAAAAAAAGCACGCAATATAAAATCGAAATTAATTTGAAAGCATCGAGAAATTAAAAAAAAAAAATTACCGGTCCGAATCGGTCTAAATTGTATTCAAATCTAAGTTTGGACAAGCCCTTTCGAATGGCGCTAACCGCCAAGAAATCAGTCGAGTCGTTCAAAAGTTATAAGAGGTTTACATACATCCATACAAGCATAGAACACACACACATATACACATACATACATACAGATGAACGGACACCATCGCGGAATAGGTAGGGAAGCTTCCTAGGACCCTAAAACGTCGAGATCTGATGAAAACACGATTTACGAAAAACGGGGTAAAACAATAACTTTTCTTAGTGGGAAATTAAAAATGGTTTGGTATTAAATTAATTTAGTATATAGAAATATGCTACAATTCAAACAACTTATTAATAGATTGAACCATATCCACGTTTTATAGTTTATAGTTACTATCAGATTCAATTCTCATTTTACTTAAATAATAATCAAATTATTTTTGTGCACCAACATAGGAAAAATTAATAATTCAGGTTTGAAACACCTCAATAAATTCTTATGGCGCACATACACTACCTTTTATACCCCCTACTTAATATGCAATAACATTAGCCACTACATCGTAAAGGAAGTAGTTGAAATAAAGCCTCCTCAACACGTCTCGTAGGTAATAAAATAAGCAGGCGCCATTTTGGATTGAAATCGAATCGATGCAATCACAGTGTCGCTGTGAGGTCCATATCCGGCGCCGGCCATTTGCATCGTACGCGTCGTGAATCGATTATTTTATTTAAAATCGATTTGTGTTCACTTCATTAGTCGTCGACTCGAGATTCTCGAATCTCAAAAAACAAACCGATAAAAGCATTCCGATTGTAGATATGAAAATAGAATCATTGATATATGGTGGGTTTACGCAACCTAAATCACAAAAATTTTAATTACGATCATCATAACATGCAGATATTATATTCGTTATATATATCTATATATGGTAATAATAATTAATACAATATCATACATACATACAGGCACGACTTATAAAACAGGAGCAGACGGATACTTGTCTCAAGAAAGTGAGGGAATAGGAAGCCATTTCAGTCATAGAACGCCAACCACTAGAAAGAAAGAGGTTCTGAATTGCAATGAAATATAAACGTCACAATTTCATGTATATATATAAAAGGTGTAAAATATATTTCACTAGGGCATAAATTATGCGCGCGAGTATTTCTCCTTCCTCAATTGGATTGTTTGACAACTGCAGCCAATGCTCCGTCTTGTTATTTTAAATATTCAACGTTTTTCGTGGCCTTTTCAGTAACACAATATTATTTGATCGTGGAATGTACGTCAAGCACTTTAGCACACCTTTACCAAGACACATCCACGTTGACTCGACCAATTCATCCAGTCAATCTATTTTCTTCCAATTTTGTAGAGGACCAACCTACAACTTCTGCCTTTAATCTCTCAATTTAGGAGTAAACATAGGCAGCAAGCATACAAAAGTTCTCGACTATTTCCCCCTTGTTTTTTTTGGAAGAGCGGACAAAAGAGCGTACGGGTCACCTGATGATAACACAAGAAGTTGCTCTTCCACAAGAGCGTTGTTGGCCGTCCTATCGTCATATCGTCCTAGAAACACCCCACAAGGAAGCTCATTCTACATCTTGATCGTACGTGGAAGAAAGTTCCTCGAAAACACCACTTTTTAACCCTAGATCAGTAAATTTTCCAAATACCAGGTGACAATCACAAACCTAGTATACAAATCCGACAACAATAAGTGAAAAAGTTTGAGCAGTCTGACACTATATATTATTGCCCTTAAATTCAGTTTTCAAAATTTCTTTACGGTTGGTTAAGTTTTAGAGAAGGATATAATGAATAATTTTATGTGTTTTACTCAAGGTTTTGGTCACGCCCATGTAAGCATGACAGAAATATTAATTAGAATCCTGAAATCTGAGAAAGGTCTCAGCTAATGTTACCCTTTAACTATGCTTATATCGTATTAAAATTTATACTTTTCAATAATAAGAAGAAAAGATTTTCAATGATTTAGAAAAATCTTAAAGAGAAATAGCTCAAACAGGAAGAACTAGTGCTGCAAACCCAACGGGATTTGATTTGTTTTGGAATAAATTATTTTACCAGACACTTTTTGGAACATTTCTCTCGAATTCAGCAATTCATCTATTTGTATATTTAAAATATACTAAGGTAAAATTACACGACTTAGCTGAGTAATGTGCACCATAAGTCTATATTTGTTGCTAGTAATAAAATTATAATAATCTCAATTTCTGGAAAGCCCATTAATGTTCTATGAAAATGGTCAATAATGCCTTTATATTTGGAGACGATGCAACGGTCAATATATTCATTTCCTTTTTCTTCTCTTAACAATTCACTGGGACTTATAACACCGCTGCGGTACAAAATCGTATCAATAAATTCGTAACTAAGCACGTTAATTATAAATAAACAATCACAGAAATTACGATAATGAAGCAGCATTTATTCATTAACGGTACAAGACTTACAAGTGCAGAATCAACGGCAGGTGGCCCTCGCACGTGCCGGATCAAATGAAACGCAAATTGCAATGAATGTCAAACGAAGACACACATAAAGCCATACCAACTACTAACGTCTTTACATTTTTTCCAATATAATCCGTAATGTAACCAAAAAGAATAGTTTTTCCAACGGCCTATGATTAAAGTTAAGCTGTTTTTACGAAATATGCGGAAGACACGGTCTGTGTCTATATCATTAGGATATTTATTGCAATCTGTGGATTCACTCTTGTTTAATATTAGCGAGTCTGTTCAGGGTCATAAAATTTACTTTCGCTTAAATCGTCTGTCGTTTCTCTTGGAGGGTTCATTCGCCTCCCTCTATGACTGCCTGACTTTTCATTATCGAGATGTTTTATTAAAGAAGGGCTGGTTCCATTGAGGGTGTTCTAGGGTTGTCAGATGTAAAAAAACCTGTTTATAACATAAAAATTAAATGGACTGTTTGAAATTGTTAAACTCAAAAATAACAAATAATATGGGCTGAATTACATTTTCAAAAAAATTTGATACTTAAACAAAAATGAATTTCCGTTGGGTCACTAATATCTATTCCTGCGTAAGCTATTGATAATATAAAATTCAGGCTATATTTCATCTTTTTAAGAGAAACGAAGTGAGTAAGTAATATCATATTGTATTAAAATTAATTAGACAGTTTTAAGCAGGAGTGAGTTGTTGTTCATTGCACTCACCTTCTAGAATCATAACCAGACGTGGGTACGTCTGTTTCAATGATACTGATAAGAAACTTATAAAAAAGTAATAGTTTTATGAAAGTAATTATTGTATTCGTTTAAGTTAACTTCGAAATATCAATAATAATGTAGTATAACAAGAGACAACCCTATTGAAGATCAATGCAAAATATTGAGTTACTTGTTCGCGGGCTGTGGGTGGAATGTTTACACTAGGATTTAGGGTTGGCGATATTGCATTCCTATACGTGAAATACCTTCCATGAAGACAACATCACGCACTTGCCTAATGGTTTTTGATGTTTACAGACACTATCAAACAACAAAAATGCTACGAACTTCTGAAATAGAAGAATCACTGGTAAGAAATAAGGCGAAGTAGTATTTTTTGTAAATACTCATAAAATCTTTACAAAAAACAAGTGCGCAAAAGCGTCGATAAGTAAATTACGTAAGAAATTAAAAATACGTCAGTAGCGAATCCACTGCGAGGTCGCAGAGACTATCGTAAGTATATGTAAGAAACCGTACGCCAAACTTCTTCATCCTCAATATACTCTTTAATATTTATAATAATCCTTTGCAATTAAAACAGATTTTACATAATCATCATCATCATCATCAGCCGGAAGACATCCACTGCTGGACAAAGGCCTCCCCCAAAGATATCTAGGACGATCGGTCCTGCGCCAACGTATTCCGGCGATCTTGACCAGATCGTCGGTCCATCTTGTAGGGAGCGTACCAACACTACGTCTTCCTGTACGTGGTTGCCATTCGAGGACTTTACTGCCCCACCGGCCATCTGTCCGTGAAACTATGTGCACTGCCCACTGCCACTTCAGTTTTACATAATAATATGTCTTTACTGCTTTGTCAGGCAATTCTGTTATGTTCGTGGAAATTAACGGTATTATTATAGAATATATATATAATTATAAGAATATAATTATTATAGAATCTAACAGAATTTCCCAAAAATGACTTATTTGGTTTAGTGGTTCTAAGACTGGGTACGGCAGTCAGCATTAGTTAATAGTTACTTGAAAAGGGTCTTAAAATTTCTGCGTGTCATTAATCATCATCTCCATGTAATGAGGTGCGTTTTTATCCTTCTTGGGAATAGGAACCTTGTGGTAATATAAAATCTAAGTCTGTTTCAAGGTCTAGAAAAATCTCTAGAAACGGCACCGCTCTTGAATCGTCTGACGTGGTAAGAGAGTTTGGAGTGATTACTATCAGCTGATCTGCAGGTTCGTTGGACCTTCATCGTTCATAAAAAAAAACTTTTATTTTCAGGAGTATCTGTTATGCTATTCTGAGCATCTTGAATCATCGACGATCAAGTCAGATGTGGGTTCTACTTGCATCTTCTATTGGATTTATCACCGGGAGTGCTCAGAGGAGTTTTTCGGGTTGATACCAGCAGCCGTACTCCACCACCAGACGTCACGTCAAAATGCGAAATTCCATCCGCATCATTATGACATCTGGCATTCCACAACCTTTGGAACTTCTGGCGTCGCACAGTTACTTTGTCAATTACCGGCTTCCGAGTTCTCGATGACAGCATCATCCATGGCTGGCCACATACATACATACAAATTAATTAATTACAAAATGTAATATGGACGTAGTGTTAGGTAAGGCATTGAACATATTGTACAATTTGAAGAATTATTTTAGAAACGCGTGATAAATGAATACAATGCGGACAAAGTGGCGGCCAAAATTTTCATAAAATTATAATAATATAGTATAATATTATGATTATAACGATTATTAAACGTCCATTTAATTTGACATACGAATGATTATGTGTACACACAGGTATATGTATCCGTCATTCATACCAATGAGGACGAGTGTTTAAATTCCATAGTTTTGGTTGTTTAAACATGTAACTCCGTACTAACGGGGAAACATTTCACAAAACATTGAAGACAATGGCACGCGCCGATCATAAACAATCGACTCATTATTTTCATAATATCGATGCATTTTATATTATATAATGAGACGAAGAATATTTTTTTTAATAATAAAATTCTCTAATACCAAATTTTTAACGGCAAATGAAAATTTACGTGCCCTTAAAAATTGTCATCTTAACGACTACAAAACGGTTTTAATTTTTTTCTTTTGCAGTATGAGACATTGCACTAAACATGGTATTATACATACATACTGTATGTACTGGACTTTACCAGTGGGAAGCTGCAGGCACCTATTTCTGCCGTGAAGCATTAATGTGTTTCGGTCTATAGGGCGCCGTAGCTTGTAAAATTACTTCGCAAATGAGACTTGACAACTTGAGTCTCAAGTTGACGAACGCAGTTGTAGTGCTGCTCAGAATTTTTGGGTTTTCCATTAATCCTGAGCGGCGCTGCTGTGTAATGTGCAGGGTGTATCAATAACCATCAGCTGAATGTCCTGCACGTCTCACCCCTTATTTTCATACAAAAAAAAATACTAACAAGTTTCAATATTTAGGTAACGAGTAGATATTCTAATCGCTTACGTTATATCGTTGATTGCGTCGACTTACTATTTGTATTTATAGAAACAGTTTTCAAATAAGTCTTGTTGAAAATAGTAATAGGAATCGGGCATTTACTTGGTGAACCCATAATGTGCGCAACTGGGTCTAAATATCAGCTAGAGAATAGGTACTCTTTATGATATCGAAAAAATAAGTGGATAATTTTACTATTAAATGACTCGATAACCCAAAAATTTAAATGTGTAAAAGTTATTATTGTAAAATAAAAATATTTAAATGTTATAAGTATCTTTATTCAATTATTATCATTTATGACCATGATATAACCTAAAATATAATTATCTGTATACAATAAATAAATTTATAACATAATAATAAATTTCAATGTTGTAGTTTCCATGCACCTGTACATCACACACATACATACTACAATTCATTTTTTTTTGTTTCAAGGTGACTTGCATGAAATAAATTTTTATTTGAAAGTAAAGCTTAAAGATCGGTTCACATTATTCCCGTGGTAATTCAGTCTGGCCGTTAAAACCACAGGAATGCCCCTGTAATGTACTTAAACAATGACGGGGATCAATGTTTATCTACCAGTGGGAAGCTCCTTTCCACTGTATACCGGCTAGATTAAGGGTACCACGACGACGCTTATTTCTGCCGAGAAGCAGTAATGTGTAAGCATTACTGTGTTTCGGTCTGAAGGGCGCCGTAGCTAGTGATCTTCCTGGGGAAATGAGACTTGACAACTTATGTATCAAGGTGACGAGCGTAGTTGTAGTGCTGCTCAGAATTTTTGGGTTTTTCAATAATCGTGAGAGGCACTGCATTGTCATGGGCAGGGCGTATCAATTACCAAAAGCTAAACGTCCTGCTCGTATCGTCCCTTATTTTAATAAAAAAAATGTTTTCATCCCTGCTCACCATTTCTACCGAAACTGGAATAGTGTAACAGTGTAGACAACGGTAGATCGGAAACGCTTCTATAATTTCTCTGATGTTGCATGAAAGTATGAGCGGTCATGATCATGTTTAAACAGACGCGCCTTGTGTTAAAGCTTCTCAATGTGAGAGAGTCACGCTGCTATTTAGTAACAACAGCACAAACGGACTCAAGTTCGCATAATCCATAAAACAATTCGAGAACAACCCGCTTATTGCCTCACATAGTATACTGGCTCTCAAGATCTCGAGTAATTGTCAATTCTGCGGCCAACTGCAAGGCAAAATTTGCTTCGAAGAAACTGGAGTCATCTATGAGACAATACTTCAAGTCGAACATTCTAGCGTTCAATAAAGCGCAGCTCCGGCCACATATGGACTTTCTTTTCATCTCTGCAAGCTAAAAATCCTGACTATTAGTTCGTAGCTCTGACAATGGCTCGATAACGAGGAACTACCGCACATCACGGGTTTTAAGTGTTCTAGGGAGCTGTTTGACATGTTCCTTGCTGCCCAATTCCACCTTCACACCAAACGCTACAAACTAAATCATAATCCCCACCATCGTTTGAAGGAAATTTCTACTACGTACCTATTGCCAAACTTTGGAATGCATTTTCTAAAACAGCGATCGCAGGATGATTATCAAATATTCGATAACAAAAAAAGAGACGTCCAATCCAACGCTGGCTTCAACAGTGGTTGAACAGTGAAGGCGCTCTTTAATAGTAGCAGTTATAGCTACTGAATGACTAGAATAATGTAAACTATATGATCGCTCTAGATTCCATCATACCTAATGACTTGCAGATTACAGCACTGGAATAATTGCAACCGGGTATAACAACCGCTCTGAAATACCGCCAAGAAATACTATTGTGGCCAGTATAAAATGGTACAAAATACAATACTAGGATACGTTTTGTGTTTTGAACAGCTTTCTTTATGCGTCCAAGCTTACTGAGAACGGACGCACTCTACACGTGTATAAAGCGACTAACATTCTTCGTTGGCCCTGAGCCGTGTATCGTGGCCCTTGACCGTGGTGAGTCATGATTTAAAGCACTTTAGCGCTCAGGTACGCAGCGCATTAACTGCCTACGTGGTACACAGACCTTTTGTTACCTTGGGTCTTGGCGAATGTTTTTTATAATCCTGCTATTCAAATTATATTTAACCTAGTTCTAATGATAAGAACAAAGACTTTGATACGAAGTTACCCTTTCCTTTATTATTATATATCTATAAAGTATAATATCATTAAAGTTGAACGTACCTACGTGATTTCGATTTTCACGACTGATATGTAAGTTTATTCGACGTTTTATAAGGTCGGCAATGCTCTTATGATTCCTCCGTTGTAACAAATGAGTAGCAGCCCGATGATCATATAACTTCAGGTGTCTTGTATCATTGTATCCCTCTTTCATAAAGAAGGAGGACAAGCGAATGCATTTATATGTAAAAAGAATAAGAAATCTTGATAATCTACATTCCATAGATTTTGTAAAACACTCAAACTACATACAATAAAAGAAGAATTGATCATTTTTCAATATACATCATATCAAGTATTGTAAATATAGTTATAAGAACTTATACTGCATTGTAATGGGCAGGGCGTATCAATTACCATCAGCTGAACGTCCTGCTACATAACTATGTAATTGCGTACAAACATGCAAGTATAAATTAATTTATTATCATTTTATTATTTTAGAAATGGCACTTATTAAAAAGTTAAAATTTTTACTATTTATCACATCGGAATAGGTGGTGCTTTATTGAAAATAAATGAAATGAAATGAAATGAAATGAAATGAAATGAAATGAAATGAAATTTATTTGCAGGAAACATTGTACTTAAGGTGTTAACAATATAATGGATAATCCAATATGTTTCGTCAATTGACATGCAAAATATGTTACAAAATTGTCTAAACACTAATCGTACTGTTATATTGAAACATGTCGGATTTCACAATGATATCAATAATATTTATAAAATGAAATTTTAATATTTATATAATATTATAATATGAGACGTAAATAACTTAATAATTCATTTAGTACCTATGTATAATATTAACAAATTCAATGTCATAAAAGTATATTAATTTACATATATTATTATCAAATAGACTAATTCATTTTGTATTGAAAAATTCATTTAAACTATAGAAGCACTTATTTGTTAACCACTGATGCAGTCTTCTTTTAAAAACTTTGAACGGTAAATTTTTCAATTCATTGGGCAATTTATTATATATTTTCACAGACATGCTGAAACAATTTCTACTAAAAGATGCAGTTCTACAGAAGGGCATTATGAGTTTATTTGGATACCTTGTGTTTAAAACCTTCTGGCATTTTTTTGTATAGAAATCACACATATGTTTTTGAACAAATAGGCTTATTTCATAAATGTATAGGCATGGCAGCGATAGAATTTTCAATTTTTTAAATAGCGGTCGACAAGAATCTAGGGGGCCGGCTCCACAAACCGCCCTGATACACTTCTTCTGTCCAATAAATAAATGCCCTATGCTCACCGAGTTGCCCCATATGACCAATCCATATCTTAAAGCTGAAACCACGAATGCATGATATGCCATTAGCGCTGTTTTTTCACCTATTGTTTTTGATACGCGTTTGAGGACAAATACATGTTGGTTAATTTTTTTGCTAATTTTGTCAACATGTGACTTGAAGGACAAGTTGCTGTCTAAAGAAATACCAAGAAAATTGACAAGTTGTGCTTCTTTAATATTCTCATTATGATAATTAACATTAATATCTTTTCCTTTCCCATTCTTATTATAATACTGCATATACATTGTTTTTTTTATATTTACAGTCAGGTTATTTTCAGTAAGCCATTCAATTGTGTCCTTTATTGTTTTATTAATTTCTATATCATATGTCAATTCATTGTTACATTTAATTACAATAGAGATGTCATCAGCAAAAAGAGTACAGTTATTAGTAGTAATGCTAGGTAAGTCGTTTATGTAGATTATGAATAGAAGTGGACCCAATATACTTCCTTGTGGTACACCTTTTGTTTTAAGTCTAAGTTCTGATCGATAAGGTATTACTTCTTGTTTATTATTTAATTTAGCAATTTCAACGTATTGAGTACGGTTTGAAAGATAACTTTTAAGCCAGTCATTTGCTAGACCTCGAATACCATATTGAGCGCATATGGCAAGAAACTCATTGCCACTCTTTTAAATCGACATTTACGAACTCACCGTTTTACAAATGATTTTATCTATGTTAAGTAATGCAACAAAAATTCTCAAACGTCAAATAGTCAATGACTTACGGCCGTTCTCAATAACTTATCTATCCTTAGTTTAATTTACTAGAGGTAGACAAATCTATCCTTTTACGCTTACTTACATTTAAATAACCTATCGTCTAACATCTAACCTATATTGAACATAACTATGGATAGATAAGATCTTGTCATGAAACGGTGATAGCAATTTATCCGTAACTAGAGATAGGTTATTGAAAACGGCCGTAACACGACTAAGTAAAAATATAAATTTAAGTAATATAATAAATAAATAAAAAAACCACAACGTTTAGATATCTAACTGTATCTAAACGTTTACTTTAAGTATAATTACTATTAAATAAAATTAGTCTCATTATTTTCACTCTTAACTAAACTTACATATGATCAATTCCTAACAATAAGCTAACAGACAGCGAAGCGAACACCTGAAATCTTTGGCCGGATTTAACTTACCTTTTTAGAGCATTGTGTTTCTTTTAGTTCTATTTTCTGTCTGCGCGCCGCGGCCGCCTTCACAATGTATCTGATCGGCGCAGGCGCACCTGAGTATTTGGACCCATTCCGCTTTGAGACGCCGCGTTCTTTATTGGATCATCAGTCAACAAGAAACCGAATATATTTTTTGGTTTTTCTCACAACAGATTTGAGTTCAATATACAGTTGTTGCTGTGCATTCATTTATGTGTGACACTTTGTTATGACAAATTTGATTCTTGAGATGTTATTGTTACAATTATTTATATATTGTAAGTAGGTAGAGTTGCATTGATTATTCAGATAATTTGCTATGGCCACCAGTTATAGAGTTACAATAAATCTTGTTATTTTATTATAGATGTCTTTATTTAACACATTAAAATAAGAGTATTATGTGTAAAACCTAGCCTAGCCTTGTTCTTAGCGAAAATAGGTACCTTACGACTCATTAACTAGCGAGATTATACTGTGGGAAAAAAAAAAACAAGAAAACCTAGCTATTATACCAATAATATTAGATAATTAATACGTCTAGATAGTCTCTTGCTGTTAGACAACCGATAAAAACAGGCCAGGAATAATACTTTAGTGTGAGTGACAAGCTATGTCTAACACTCGCGATTTGTATGACACATTGTGTTAGTTTGCGTGAATTGCTCTAAATAGAGGTTAGTTCTAGACACTTTTCGACGTTTTCACAACTGTTATAGTCTATCTGGCCGTACGGATATATGATCTAAGCCTATAATATCGAGGAGTTCTGATGGCCCGTTGCCGACGTGCAATATTTTGTGGGCATTGAATAAAATCGATCTGTGACGCTGAGTCGACTTAATGACTAAAATTTGCCAGATTAATTGAAACACAATTGTTATAATAAAATAAAGTGAATGTTTTTACTTTATGAACATAGAAGAAAAAAAAAGTTGTATACATTCTTTCGTATTTTTAACCTCGCCTTATCTTTTTAATCACACCGTTTGCTGATTCGATGCTTACTGTTTTTTTTAGTTTTATTTATTTAGAGCATTGGTAAAAAGACCATCAGCTCAAACCAATACAATAAAAGAAGAATATTTAAATTAATTTATAGCATACTCGATAAAAAATAAACCTTTAGGTTTATGGGCAAAAAAAATCTTAATATAGGTTAGCCCTACTACGTAAATCCTTCTACTCCACAGCTGAATATCTAAGTGATCGGACAGCCTGGGACTAGAATATTATTATTTTATAGCAATGACAGTACAATATTGTATATTTCATCAAAAAGAGCGCAAAAAAGAATGCTGGGAAAGTTTCTTGCGCCGCTTCTTCTCTCTCAGAGCGCCATTTATTTCCGAAGCAGTAGTAGTATCTAGCTTGTTAGAAATGACATCAAAAAGAATTCTATAGGAATCAATTTTGAGAAAATAAATACCTTTTTATGCCTAACCTCCATTTTTGTTCGATGCTTACTGCAAAATAAATAAGAATGGTAGGTATAAGATTATTTATATGCCTGGTAAACAATAGAATGTTAAATATACCTCGACGTATTACCAAGGTAATACGTAATGAGTTAGGCAAACACACGTGGCAATAAAGTTAAATGAAATGAACTTCAGCCGTTTTTATTCAGATTATTTTTAATTGAGGTATAAACTTGATGCTAACTCAAAGAATATAATATCATCGTCAACATCACAACTTAAATAGTTTTTATATAGAACATTGGTAATATACAGCTGCAGCGTGGCGTTACAATGACAACATTAAATAAACACACTAGGGGTAGAATGGCCAAATCACTTGCATCCCGTGGCACTAAATAAATTAAAAAAAAAAACACGGGTAGAACTACTTATCCGTCATTATAAAAAAATTACTGTATATTAGGTATAAATAGATAAATATTACTATATGTCACACCTAAATAAATCAATTTGACGTAATATTATTTCTGAACAACCTGTAAGAAATAGGCACTGACGGATACTATTTCGTGCCGTCTTATGCGACCAGGTAAGGGTGATAAAAAAAATTTTTCCTGAATAATTTGCTTTAAATTATAGAAATTTTTACGATTAAGTTTAGATAGCTCTACCAGGGGCCTGCATTAGTTTTCTAGCAAGGTAGGCACTGTATATCTAACTAGTCGTAGTTGAACTTTGGAATATGCAGCCTAGAGTTTGCTTACCGTAAGTATTGAGTATCTAGTAAGGAAAAATCTTATTAGGTTGTTTAATGTTTGGTTATAAAATATGTAATAAGGGAACCAAATTGAACTAAATTAACCTTAAACACTGTATTTATCTAGGCTGATAACGAGTAGGCACAGCCTAATTGCCTGTATGATATGCACGCCCCTGAGCTCCACCCGTGTTCATCTTCTTCACAGTCGTTCCCTCATTGCTGAGGATCGTGACTCCGCTTAAGTGTGTCTACAGCTTTCCTCCATCAGTTTCGGTCTGTCGCATGGTGGAGTGCGATTCTAGTAGGTTGGTTAGTCTGCTCGGATATTTGGTAAGACCAGCGTCGTGGGCTCCGGCTTCTTGGCCTCTTCCCCTCAATTTTCCCGGTGACCATCAGACGTTCCAGGTTATCCGCACCGCGTCGTGCAATGTGGCCAAGGTATCTCATGATCCGCTGCAGACATGTCGTGGATAGACGTGTTCATCTAATGTCACCATAATACCACCACGCTGTATATAAACTAACGTCCGCTAACTTTAAACAACCACTTAGAAGTGTTTTTTCTCATTCTGACTTAAGTCAATAGAAGAAGACAGAGTAAGTGATTGATTATGAAATGAATGATTTATATAGGTACACTTACATCCCCACATAGCCCGTGGAATAATAGCGAATAGAATGAGTTCTGCTGCATAGGCCTTTAGAAAGCTTAGAGAAAATAGGGAAAATTTAGTATATTTCAACTATTGTACTGTACAGTACAAAATCACGTGTAAGACACGTTTTTCTTTATTACAGGAAAAACCCATATGTTTACGGACAAAAACATATCTTTAACCTTAATGTAGATTTTTTTATGATAGTATGGGACGAGACGAGCAGGACGTTAAGCTGATGGTAATGATACGCCCTGACCATTACAATGCAGTGCCGCTCAGGATTATTGAAAAACCCAAAAATTTTGAGCGGAACTACAATAATTGCGCTCGTCACCTTGAAACATAAGATGATAAGTGTAATTAGCCCAATAATTTAACTAGATACGGCGCCCTTCAGTCCGAAGTACAGTAATGTTTATACATTAATGTTTCACGGCAGGAAAAAACGCCTTATGGTTTCCATAATCTAGATAAGTCAAACATCCATTTTACTCACTAAAATGCAGTTATTGCATACTTACGGTGACATCTATTTTCGGCTCTGTGTAGTTTAGTTAAACGCCCACTTTCCAGAATCCAGAGCCCTCTGTCGTCTAGTAGCAACAACGTAGTTCTTAAATACTGTTCTGTTCTACCACCTGCTATCAAATAGAAAAAATGAATTGAAGTTACATACATAATAATTATTGTTGATAAAATATATATTATATTTATAGTAAAAACATTAAATAAAACAAAGTTAGATTATTAGTATGGCCTTAGTGCTAGTTTTTGTATATTTACTTGGAGAGAGAAGTAGGCATAGACTACAAAAAAAAATCTATGGTTTAAATGATACTTTAATAAAACATGGCAACACCATTGTTATAAAAGTAGGTGCTTCTCATGAAAATACTCTGTTTTGATTGGTTATTCCAGATTGTTTGCAATGTTTGAGTCTGCGTCATTTCAGGCGGTAACGGTGTGCGCCATATTGATGCAAAGGAAGCATCGCATTTGGAGAGATCAAAATTTTCATCGAGCCGCATTGCGGCAATCGTTTATTTTATTAAGACAGGTATGTGTTAAGTTATTTCAGTATCTATATTTTATCTTGAGTATTGAATTATTTGCACTAAATGGTATCTCCACAATGGATTATAAATATTTATCGTGGTCGTTTTTATAGTGCAAAATAATTGTAAGCTCACCCATTCGGAAACACATTTCATTCTGTTTTCGTTAGTTAAGAGCTTTACATTTTTCATAGTTAATCTGAAGTTTATCATTTATTTTTAATTTGTTATGTAATAAAAAAAATCTTATTCTTCTAGGGCTGTAATACGGATTTACAATGTACCTATATAACTTAACGTTGCAAGGTTCAACAGCCATAACCCACGCTGTTCATGGTAATTTTTCCGGTACAAAGCAACAAGAGATAGTTATATCTCGCGGTAAAATTCTAGAACTCCTTCGTCCAGATCCCAATACAGGAAAAGTTCATACTCTTGTGAAAGTTGAAATATTCGGCGTAATCCGATCAATGATGGCGTTTCGCTTAACCGGCGGCACCAAAGGTAAACTTTTATTATCATCACCACGTGGCTTTTAACATTAACCTGTCTAGACTGTAGAAGATTGGCATCTTCTATCTTCTTTTATCAATGTAAGTACTGCATTGTCTTGCTCCATAGCCATTTTATAATGGTTCATGGGATAACTAGATGCATAGATAAATACCATCATGTCGCACTTGGTAGTTAACAAGTTATTGCTGGGATGTACCATGTTAATGGAACATTTTTGAGGAATCGTTAATTTTAAATAAATACATATAATTACTCAGATAAAATTAAAATTGATATTGCTATTTCCCGCTATTTTCGCACCACGTGTGTAGTTTCCTGTAAATTTCATTAAAGTAATTATTGATTTATTTTACTCTAATCAACTCGATTTTGCTTTAATACTTTTAGATTTGATACATATTTCTATCTGCTACTAAATTCTAATAGATATTCATTCTATTTTAGATTATATAGTCATTGGTTCTGACTCTGGCAGGATTGTGATATTAGAATACATACCAGCTAAAAATAATTTGGAAAAAGTACATCAAGAAACTTTTGGAAAATCAGGATGCAGGAGAATTGTACCTGGACAGTATTTAGCTATAGATCCTAAGGGCAGAGCAGTGATGATTGGTAAGCTAAATATTAATTAATGACTAACAAGTAGAAACTTACAGTGGGTTGCTGCTTGTCCAATGAGTGTCTTCTGCCAGTGTTTGCATAAAACTCTCAAGGAAATGTTTTTTGAACCACAATAGATTTTGATCCTGGCTGCCTTTAAACCTGAACTCAACAATTTTCTCAAGACCTTTCCAATGATATAGGTATTATGGGAGTCTGTACATATAGTGGTTGCTGTGGAATAAAATTTCTAGCAGTATTTTTGTAGCCTTATATAAATAGATGCAATCAAACTTTCAACAGAAGTGGCACAGCTTAACATATTAAAAGTATGAGCATTTCAAATGTTGTTCATAATATTCTAATTTTTAAATAACACCTTTGCAAAAATAAAAGCAGAGATTACTCTGGCTCTTGCCGGTGGACAAGTCTGGTGTCATTAGAACTTGCAAGTGATAAGAAGTAGAACTATAAAGTGGCTACAGTACCATGATTGTTGTCAGTTGTCAAATTCAATGTCAATTCAAAATTACTTTATTCATATAGGTCAAGGAAATGACACTAGTGAATGTCAAATATTTTGCTTTCTATTTACATTTACCACCAATCACTACTATTAAAAGTAGAAAACAAATACTGTAAGCTTGGTGGTCTGTATGTGAACATGACATTGTATAATTTGTGGTATACCTCCCACAGCAGCCACAGTAGGAATAATAGAATACTGTATGTTGAGTTTTAATGTGAAAAAGTTGCAAGAAACTCATTGCCGTTCTTTTAAATACACATTTACAGCTTCATCATTTTACAAATCAATTCAATTACTATTTGGAATACAGTAGATGCATCAATCCACATGATTTTTATTTATTTATATGGATCATCAACATTACAGGCACACAAAGCTTAATGATAGATAGATGCAGGTGTAGCCCCAGCCTTGCTGTATCCATTTTACATTAAACTTTCTACGCAGTGAGTTCATCTCTTCCATTGCAAACTTTTTAATTCATAATTTTTTTTAGGGGCTATTGAAAAGCAGAAACTAGTCTATATTTTAAATAGAGATGCGGAAGCTAGGCTAACAATTTCATCACCCCTAGAAGCTCATAAATCCAATACACTTGTTTATCACATGGTTGGTGTTGATGTGGGTTTTGAAAACCCTATGTTTGCTTGCCTTGAAATTGATTATGAAGAAGCAGACTCTGATCCAACAGGTAAATATTAAAATTTATATTATGGTCTCATAACACATCTTTGTTGTACAAGACTATTTTTATTTTAATGTGCAGCATGTAAACTTTGCAGCTAACATATGTGGTTAAATATCCTACTAATCATATAAGACTAAAAGTACCACCACCACACAAGGGGGTGTCTTTATAGAATTTAAAAAAAAAATCTAGAAAACTGTTAATTGTTAGACTGTGGGTGCCATTTTGGTCAGTGTATGAGACTCAGTGGGGAGTGGTGTGTCCAGGGAGAAATTTATACATATGTGTATGTTTATACAAATGTGTATCCAAGTGGAACTAGATAATACCTATTCATGCACATCCTCAACATCATTATATTGTCAAAATGATGTAGAAATGTGCAAGACATTGTCTAAATAGGTTTGTCACACAAAAACTAAATGTTATCAGAGAAATGGTCATAATACATAATTGTCTTTTCATGAACACTTTCTATTGATACAATTAAATACTATACACTGTGGCTGAGATCTATAAATTGTATTTTGACTTGTTCAGACTAATCTTGTGAGTTTAGAAATTAGTGTTTATAAACATTGCTTTAAGTTCAAGCTTACCCAAGTCCATTCTTAATATATCTATTAATGAGGTAATGTGCCATATTGCACACACTTTTACAATTACTAAAAAATACAAAATATTTTGATCATATCTCTCCAATGTAAATAATCATGAATCTCTCTAGGTGATCTATTTTCTGTTGTGATTGATGTCTTGAGGTAATTATCTTATATTTCAGGTGAAGCTGCTCAAAAAACCCAACAGACTTTAACATTTTATGAATTAGATCTGGGCTTAAATCATGTTGTCAGAAAGTATTCAGAACCCCTTGAAGAGCATGCTAACTTTCTTATTACGGTACCTGGTGGCAATGATGGACCATCTGGTGTACTCATCTGCTCAGAAAACTACCTCACATACAAAAATTTGGGTGACCAACATGACATTAGATGTCCAATACCTAGGAGACGTAATGACTTGGATGACCCAGAAAGAGGGATGATTTTTGTATGTTCTGCAACACACAAAACTAAGTCAATGTTCTTTTTCTTGGCTCAAACTGAGCAGGGGGATATCTTTAAAATTACAATTGAGACTGATGATGATATGGTGACTGAAATTAAACTAAAATACTTTGATACTGTACCTCCAGCAACTGCCATGTGTGTTCTGAAGACTGGATTCTTGTTTGTTGCTTGTGAATTTGGAAACCAGTAAGTATTGTTTTCATTACATCATTTTGATACAGACAGTCTAAAGACTGCATGTGAGCTAGTGACACTGGTAAATATTATTATAGTGTCATTAAATATTATTTCCACATGCAATAGTAAATTATCTCAGAACCAAGGTCCTTCTCTTTAATGGATAAGTGCACACTGATGTGAGATATACATTCTCTCTTGTTTATTATCTTTTATCAACATGTAACATAACATGAGATTTAATTGTTTTAAAATATTTTAGTTACTTATATCAAATTGCTCACTTGGGTGATGAAGATGATGAGCCAGAATTTAGTTCTGCCATGCCTCTAGAAGAAGGTGATACATTCTTCTTTGCACCAAGACCATTGAGGAATCTAGTTCTAGTGGATGAGTTGGACTCCTTATCACCAATTTTAGGTAACTTTTTACTATTGTAACTGGAATGTTACTCTGTTTCTGTATGATATAGAATTGAATGGGTTCTAATAGTTTTTCTTATAAAACAGCAAGCCAAGTAGCTGACTTAACTGGTGAAGATACTCCACAAGTTTACCTAGCATGTGGGAGAGGATCAAGGTCATCTTTGAGAGCTCTACGACATGGTTTAGAAGTAGCAGAAATGGCTGTCTCTGAATTACCTGGTTCACCAAATGCTGTATGGACTGTACGTCGTCATAAAGATGGTATGTAAAAAAAACCATAAGTTTAAAATAAAGTTTTGGTAAAGATCTCTTAAAATTTAACCTGTAGGAGCTATAATGATTATAAAAATTTGGTCCGTGTTACTGAAAAACCGTGACGTTACCAATAACCACTTATGAATGCTCCTTTATTATCAACAAAGTACTGATAAAACCCTGGTTGTTTGTCATACATAAACACCAGTGGTTTTTCTTTTCAGAATCTCCAATCCGGTGATGACAAATTGAGATGGTTTCTTCAAAAAATGCAAAGGTAGGCACTGGAGTCTTTTTCCACTTTGGAGGCTGTCAACAAACAAGAAGATTAATTAAATCAAATTATAAATGACATTTTAAACAAAATTTACCCAAGCTGTCACATTTTATTAGTAAATCTCTTTGGTTGCAGACGACTTTGATTCTTACATCATAGTATCATTCGTAAATGCCACTCTTGTGCTCTCTATTGGTGAAACAGTGGAAGAAGTGACAGACTCTGGATTTCTTGGAACAACACCTACCTTAAGCTGTCACGCACTGGGAAGTGATGCCCTGGTGCAAGTATATCCTGATGGTATTCGGCATATTCGTGCTGACAAACGGGTCAATGAATGGAAAGCCCCTGGCAAGAAGTCTATTGTCAAATGTGCTGTCAATCAGAGACAAGTTGTTATTGCTCTAACTGGTGGTGAATTAGTTTACTTTGAGATGGATCCAGTAAGTAATATACATTAAAGCTATCAATATGGTTCGACATGTTTGCAAAGTGTGGCCCTTGGGCTGTGCTTTGTGACAGTGGTGCGTAGCTGTACCTATATAGTGAACTGGCCACAATGTCGTAGAACATATCTGGACTCCTGCTTGCAGTTGAGTCCAGAACTCAGCATATTCCATAGCCTAACTGGAGCCTGTCAGGTTTTGAAGGTGGCAAAACCATGTTGTGAACATTATTATAGAAAAATTGTAATAGAATGCATCACTCCATCATTCAATGTAAAATTTACGAATTTTTATATTTTAGACTGGTCAGTTAAATGAGTACACAGAGAGAAAGAAACTATCATCAGATGTATCTTGTATGGCATTGGGATCTGTTGCAACGGGAGAACAAAGAGCTTGGTTTTTGGCTGTAGGCTTGAGTGATAATACTGTCAGAATTATATCGTTAGATCCTGCAGTAAGTGTATTTTTTATCTAAGTTTATTTTTGCGCATTTTTATCATGATGAAACAAGGACACCACTGATATGTGATTACAACCACCAAATTGCGTTATTCTTGAAATACCTGAAAATAAAATTTTGTAAATGCTTTATTTGATTAATATCAATGATTATTTTAACTAAATCTATTTTTTCAGGATTGCCTTTCACCAAGATCAATGCAAGCATTACCAGCAAGTCCTGAATCATTATGTATTGTAGATCAGCCTTTTGAATCAGGAGCTAAATCTGCCTTACATTTAAATATTGGTCTGAGCAATGGTGTTTTATTGAGAACAACACTGGATTCTGTTAGTGGTGACTTAGCAGACACAAGAACTAGGTAAAGATGAATATTTTTGTAAAAACTGAATAATTCTCATTTAATGATGAAAAAAATACGCTCCTATTTTCTGTAAAACATTGAAGAACTAAAATTAACCAGATCTGAAATAATAATGACCCAGAGGTCATATACAATTATTTATTTTTCTTTTTTCAATACTATTTGTTTTTTTAGGTATTTGGGGTCTAGACCTGTCAAGCTGTTTAAAGTAAGAGTTCAATCATCAGAGGCTGTGTTGGCTGTATCATCAAGAACCTGGCTTGGATATCAGTATCAGAACAGATTTCATTTAACCCCACTTTCCTATGAATGTCTTGAATATGCTGCAGGCTTTAGTTCAGGTAAAATAAAAAATTATGATTTAATTCTAATGTAATTTGACGTGTTTACAAAGTGTGGCCTTTGGGCTGTGCTTTGTAAGAGTGGCGCGTAGCTGTGTTCATGCAGTGAACTGGTCACAACGTCATAGAATATAGCTGGGCTCCTGCTCAGCAGTTGAGCCTGGAACTTGGCATATTCCATAGCCTAACTGGAGCCTGTCAGGTGTTGAAGGTGGCAAAACCATGTCGTGGACAAGCTAATTTATGATTTATTGTTTCATGACCCATATTGAAATGTTGTACAAAAATTTGAAAAATGTTTTGATTTCCAGAACAATGTACGGAGGGTATTGTCGCTATTTCGTCTAACACACTAAGAATTTTGGCTTTGGAAAAATTAGGAGCAGTATTCAATCAAAATTTTGTATCACTAGATTATACTCCAAGGAAGTTTCTAATAAATAATGAAACTAACCATATTATTGTCCTGGAAACTGATCATAATTCTTACACTGAGGAAATGAAGAAACAAAGAAGGTAAATATTTCACATTCTTTTTAGGGCCTATTCACAATGTACAAGCAAGCATTTACTTCATTAGTATATTAATTTGATAGATAAGGTAGGTCGATTTGTCAACATCACATTCTAGTTCCGTTAGACAAAAAAAATCCTAACAAATCTGGCACAATCTATTTGTTACTAGATTTAACCTTAATATTGTAGTAAGAGCTTTATGTGTGCCATTTTTCTAACTCTTGTACATAGTGAATCAGGACCTTAAACTATTGTATATATTATGTATTATCCTGATGACAAAAATACACATAGAACTGATTTGTATGTAGAAAAAACCTGCAGTGCTGATTATTTTTGTATTCTGTTTATAGAATATTCATTTAAGATTAAAAATAATAACACTAAATGTGTTTTTAGAGTACAAATGGCGCAAGAAATGCGTGAAGCCGCAGCTGGTGGTGGTCCTGAAGAACAGCAGTTAGCCAATGAGATGGCTGATGCATTCCTATCTGATATTCTACCCGAAAATGTATTTTCTTCACCAAAAGCAGGAGCAGGTAAATTAAATGTTTATATAATTAATACTTGTTTGCCATATTCTCTGGGCAAGAGTAGTGATGTATAAAGCAAACTAACTCTAATCGATTATGGCAATATAAATTCCTTGCGTTAATCCCAGATGGTTTCTGTAAGCTATTTGATTCAGGCATTGGAAACATTTTTATATTTACAGTAGTAACTATACTACTACACAACACTGTAGGTTGTCTGTAATTACATTACTAACACTGCCTTAACAATGAGAGATATATATAGTTGTTTAGTTGGAACACCAAAAAACGCATCGCGCATGTAATGGAGATTCTTTATGAAAATTCACTTTAAAAAAGGATTACTCAAAAAACATGTATTTTCTGAAAGAAGTTTATGGAGTTTATGCAGACTATTTTTTGTTCAATGTTCTCTCTCTCTCTCTCTTGCTTGTTGTAAATGTGTTGGATAAAACAATATGCTTTTGGCATTCAGTCACAAGCTGGGTTTTGGGCATTATTTGTTGTCAATTATAAATTAATAAACCAGTTTCTAGCAAGAAAGTTATCATTTTGCGATTTATCATTATTAACATGCTGTTGATAGATTTAGTCACAGCCAAGTGATATTATATAATTATTTATATAGTATGGTGTTTTTCTAGGTATGTGGGCGTCACAAATTAGAGTGGTAGATATGGGCATAAGTGGTGGACAACCGTCTACATTATTTAAACTGCCTTTAGAACAAAATGAAGCAGCTGTTTCCCTGTGTCTCATTCGCTGGGCGGCACACGGAGAACATGGTGTTACTCACTTGGTTGTAGGAGTAGCCAAAGACATGATATTATCACCACGATCATGTACAGAAGGCAGTTTACATGTTTACAAGGTAATTATCACTGGGTTTCTGGAGTTCTATACACTTGAATAGGGGACAACATTCATTTAAATATTATATTCAATGATGTCAACATTTCGCTCCGTGTTTCATCTGAAATACTTTGAAGATCATTTAACCAGATCTGAGAATTCAATTTCTTAGATAATATAAATTACAAGCTGGAAACTATTTCTAATCTCACCGAATAATGTTCACAGGTTTATAATATAGGGAAATTAGAATTAGTTCACAAAACTCCAGTTGATGAATACCCAGGAGCTCTTGCGGCATTTAACGGCCGACTTGTGGCGGGAGTCGGGCGAATGCTGCGTTTGTATGACATTGGTAGAAGAAAGCTTTTGCGCAAGTGTGAAAACAGACACATTCCAAACCTAATAATAGATATTAAAGCAACAAGACAACGAATATTTGTATCTGATGTACAAGAATCAGTATTTTGTGTTAAATATAAGAGAAGAGAAAATCAGTTGATTATATTTGCTGATGACACTAATCCAAGATGGATAACAAACACATGTATTTTGGATTATGATTCAATTGCCATGTCTGACAAATTTGGTAATATTGCAATCATGAGGCTTCCACAGTCAGTAACTGATGATGTAGATGAGGATCCAACAGGAAATAAAGCACTTTGGGATAGAGGTACTATTATGATATTAAATTCAATCATTTAATATTAATTCTGAATATGATGATACCATTAAAATTCACACATGCTAGACTAATGAAAATTAATGATTATATTTTTGCATCTGAATCATCATTTCGAAAATATTGTATCCCTTCCACATAAATCAAATATTCAAATGTTACTTTTCTTCAGGTTTACTGAATGGTGCATCCCAGAAAGGTGATGTGGTCGTAAATTTCCATGTGGGTGAAACTGTAACTTCATTACAAAGGGCCACTCTAATCCCTGGGGGCTCTGAAGCGCTATTATATGCAACAATAAGTGGCTCCTTAGGTGTTCTATTACCCTTCACATCCAGAGAAGACCATGATTTCTTCCAACACTTAGAGATGCACATGAGAAGTGAAAATTCACCTATATGTGGAAGAGATCATTTATCATTTAGGAGTTATTATTACCCAGTTAAGGTTTGTATATTGATTTAAATGTACCATCAACATAATTAATTTTTGACCCACTCACTGATGATACTTAATCACACAAATTTATCACACACGATTATATTTGCACGAAAAAGTTTGACAATTAGTGGACTATCAGTGTCTTATTAAATGATAGCAATTACCTAGGAAGTGTATGATCACGCTAATTTTGACCTACTTGTTTATTATGGCTAGGAAAAAGACATGAAGGAGGTGGATCATGATTCTAATTATGTCGATACTATATCGTTTATGTACCTAATTGCATAGCATTGTGAGTCCCGAAAATGTGTTTGACATGATTGACATCGATAATATTTCCTTTGTGTGCTATTTTACAAGAAAAAGCAAATGACAGTAAAAAAGTCTCTATCTAGCCTTACATGATGGGTTGATCTAAGATCGCTATCAAATTTTACATTGGTGCATTACCTATGTAGTTTTGTTTATGAATAGGCAATAATTTAGTATAGATTAATTTGGCTTTGAGAACATGTAATCCAATGTGCAGTCAGCTGTCGACTTCTATGAGTCGAGTGCGTTACACTGTTGGTAGAGTGAGCTGAGCGGCAACGCGGCGTGTCGCTTGCCGTGCTGGTGAAGTCACGCTGTGACCGCGCAAGTGAGCTTCTGAGAGTCGGCCGGGCTCCTTATCAGCCCAGCTGTAGTGTTTGAAGCGAACATATTATTTTATAGGCATAACTACCTAACTCCATTTCGTTATAGAGCAAACATGTTCGTGTACTAGGTTTCCTTTCACTAACTGCCAATTAACTTGTTTGGTTCAGAGATGTTTCAACTCATTCATCGTATTGTTACAGAATGTGATAGACGGTGACTTGTGTGAGCAATTCAACTCGTTGGAGCCTGCCAAACAGAAGGCGATTGCCGGTGATTTGGAGAGAACACCCGCAGAAGTTTCAAAGAAATTAGAAGACATAAGAACTAGATACGCATTCTAAATATTTTCATAAGTTTTTAATTAATAAAGTGTTCCGAGGATAACAGCTCTTTTCCTTAAAAATTACAAACATCAAATAAAGTGCATGGAATGCGAATACTCGCCTTTATACACTTTCATGCGATCGAACCATTTTTTAAAACAGGAGGACCACAGGTCTCAAGGCATGTTTTCTACGTGAGGATTGAACACTATCACTGCCTCTTCGGAATTGGTAAAAGTAAAACCTCTCATCAAATCTTTGATTTTGGGGAAAATACAGAAATCACAGGGTGCTAGGTCGGGGCTATGTGCAAGATAGGTGACGAGTTGTACTTTTTTCGGAAGCTAAAAATGACAGTTTTGTTGGCCGTGTGTGAAGAAGCGTCATGATGTAGGAGAACGCGGCTTTTTGGTCGTCTTCGCCAACTTTTTTTAACACCCCGAGTAAACAAATGGTAGAATACCATAGAATTCACACTCTCGATCTTAAAGTGCAGATGGGACCCGTAGCTGAGAAAAAAAATGCGATCATTATTTTACCAACGTTTCTCACCTGCCTCACTTGTTGGCCGATTCTCATTTTCAAACACCCATTGACAAGATTGCTGCATTTTTCGGGTTCAAAACAATAAATCCACGTTCGTCTTCTGTGACAATGCATAAACGGCGTTAGAATGTCCGTAGTCTTACTTCATTAGCATCTGAGCACCACGCGAGCCCGCTTCTGCTCCGCTGTCAGTTCATGGAGATCCAACGACAACAAAGCTTTCGAACTTTTAATTCTTCGTGTAAAATTTTCTGAATTTGGCTCATACCAATCCCCAATAGTCCTCGAATTGTCTCGGTTAATCCGCGGGTTTTCTTCAATTAACCGCTTAACAGTAGCCACATTAGATATTGTATATATCGTTGGAAGGCCGCTCTTCAGGAAATTTGTCATGTAAAGAACCCGACCTCTCAAATTCAGCAAGCCATCGCCTCACGGTGCTTCTCTCTCAAAAGCATTTTGAAGACTAGCGGCACAGTCTTGCGGAGAGAGAGAACTTTTAAAATCATAAAAAATATCGCTCTAAAATCATTTCGGCTTATTCCATTTTCGTCGCAATTGACAAATGATTTCCCGCCAATTGTTTTTTTTATTAGGTACTAAGAAGGTTGCAACGTTTCAAAAGCTATAACATACAAATAGTTCCGATTAGCTCCAGCCATGATGATCCATGTATAATATTTTTATAAATTCACACTTAATTGTTTGTTGTACTAATATTAATATTATAAATGCGAAAGTGTGTTTGTCCTTCCTTCACGTTGTTGCAACGGAAGCCTTGTTATGGTATAATTTTTGGAGAGGGAGGTTTGAGAGTGAATTAGCTACCTTTTGTCGCAGGCAGAAGCTAGTTCACTATTATTCTGTACATATGTGTTTATCACGTACCTCCTAAACGGCTGGACCGTTTTGGATGAAATTTTTTGTGTTTATATTTCAATATTTGTCAGGTTTGTTAATGTTAAGACAGTTTCTCGAAAATTCACTAATGTGCCTATCTATGTATGTACACAACATCAAGAATATATTGAGAGCCAACAGGTATGACTATTTCTTTACATTTTGCTCTGAATGATTCTTCAGGACCTAGGATATAAATAGCGCGAATAGAATAATTTATTAGGTACCATGATTGACCAATAGGTCAGGCTCCATTCGTTTTGGTCAAATATCCAAATGCAAGCAAAAACAACTGTTGACTACCTATTCTGACACTGGTCCATAAAATTTTAAGTTTTAGGCACGGACGAGTAAAAAAAGGACTCCCGTGTCACCTTACATTAGTAATGCACAAAAACAAGCCGGTAAACGTGTAAATACATAGCCCCACGCACACACACTGATACAAGCCGATCGGCCGCCAGTATGAGATTTGCCATCATCTGTGACAGATCAGTTTGCGTCGCAATAATATTTACAAAGTAACGTCGTGCGTTGTGAAAAAGTGTAAAAGCAATACTATAAAAGTATTTGTGGTCATATATGATTATTTAAGGGAGAAAAAATTGTGTAACTGGTATACCCCGTAACCGCACACACTAGCATAAAGGTGCTTCACTTGTTAATATCACGGCGCGGAGTCCTTTTTTACTCGTCCGTGGTTTTAGGCTGGGGTCATAAGCATAATATAGATACCTACACTACAACAATAGTAAATGTATGTATTGGGTTCAGTCCCACAATTTAAATATATTTTTCACGCTCGTTTAATGGATACATATTTAATAAGGGGCATTGATGCCGTTTGCATAATTCGGTATGATATAAGAGATAATATACACTGTACATCAAATAAACCGGGCCACCCGCTACTTTGGTACTCTGATTAGATTTTCTCGAAACGTATAAAACTCTACAACTATCAAAGTTATACCTACAGAAAGTGCGTTTCATGATGATATTATACTGAGAGTAAATTCAATTAATTGGGATTAATGAATTTATTGTTTAATGAGGATTTTACAAAGAAGAGTCGTTTTTCTGTCGTAATAATCGCTAGTAGGTAATCATAAAATAAAATATTAAAGCCTGAAACAAAACAAGAATATGTGTACGTATGTACAAGTTACACGCAGTAGGAGTAAAAATTTGAAAAGTTCCTAATTAAAAATACCCCTTCAAAAATATTGAAAAATAAGCAGTCATATTTTCTATGATTAACGCGAGTGTTACACGTTTAAATAAATCAGTGGGCCTGCCTAAAACGAGATCTGGAAAGGTCTTGAAACGTCGGGTTAGCTAAAATAATAATAAAAATGTAACTTTTACGCAAAAATCTTATGTAAACACAAAGTTACAATTACACGCATTTTTAATCGTTTAAAAAGTGTTTTATTTTAATAAACAGTCGCTTCATGTAAACTGCATATTTATAAATACATAAAAAGAATTAGGATTATTGAAAACAATTCAAATGTTATAATTTTCAATGAGTATTTTTAATAGGCTACGAGAGATTGAGATGGATATCAGGATAAATGTAAGGTTTACTATTTTTCACCAAGCTTAAAGATTATTTAACATTATAATGTAAACAAATTGTGCAGCTTTATAAACCCTTAAAACATACGTCCCTCGAGGCATATATTAGTCCACCTCTATCTCGTGAGCTTACTAATTTGTGGCAACGGCGCCTCTATCATTTTGCTTTTTCGTTTCATCGAGTTTCAAATCACGATTCTAAAGTTCACTTTAAAAAAGTTATTTTTCAGTATTCTCTCCACTTGTGCAGATAACTGCCAGCATCCTCGTGCCAGTATTCATCGACCTCACGAGCCTGACGTAGGAAGGAAATGAATTCCACTCCTCTTCAACTGTTATTCGCAGCTCTGGAAGCCTTGTTGGAGCAGGTACCTGGGCTCGAACCCGACGTTTCGGCTTATCCTATAACGCCCAAAATTAATATTGTATCTGCAATCTCAGATTCAGTCTGATCTTGGATTCTAAATTATCGCTGGATTTCTCTCCTACTTGCTTGCCAATAACTCAACTAGGCTATCTCGATCGCTCTGAATCGGCAGATTACTCACAATCTTTACTCTGATCCGTTCCCTCTTGGCCGTTTCGTTGTATGCAATGTGTGTATTTTTACAAATATAAATGTTATGTCTTTAAAAACATCTAAAACCTGCTGTAACTAAGATAATTTTAAGAAATATCAATCGCGGGTACCAAACACTGGATTAGGATTGATTATTAATTTCGGGCGTAAGTGATCTATCGGATTCAAATCCGGGCTTCGAGCTGGCCAATCCATTGTATGAATGCCGACGTTGCGCCCTGCGACTTTAATTTATTACCAAGAACTAAAGATAAAATTCGAGGTATTCGCTTTACGAGCCCTGAGGTGAAAGCGTAAGAAAATGCCATTGAAGCGACCCCTAAGGAAGGATGGGCCCATGCTTTTCTCAGTGGTTCCATCGAATGCGACGATGTGTAGAGAGGAACGGAGATTACTTCGAAAACAATAAAAGTATTGGCAACTTTCTACATTAAGCCGTATTTAATTTTCTAAACATTTTCAGTATTACCTAGGTATAGGTACCAGATGGTCTGCGAGGATTTCAGTAATGTAGCAATGAGAAGTTAATCCACGTGCAAAGCCACGGCCCGTCGGTCGGTTCGATGAAAATTAAAGCTGCCACCCCAGACCATTTCATATCCATAGTATATATATATATATATATATGAATAAGTGAAGAGAACATCCCGCTGCTCTAACATATAATTCCTATGCGCTCGAGCAAGTTCAAGTCGAGATCGACGGTTAGCTACCGTTAATGTTGGACCTGTTGCAGCTCTCTTTGGAGTCAGGTTGCGTTCAGCATGTCTCCTTCTGATGGTATCGGAACTTAAGACCACTTGGCATTCGTCACGCAGACTTTTTTAGATTTGAACTACGTTGAGGAGGTGATTTCACAGAACAGTAAGTTGGATATAACGATCTGCCCGTACCTGGACGGCGCTCGAATGCTCCAGTATCTAGGTATCGTCTTTAAACTATTTGCACTGCAGATCTGCTGATTCGAAGTCTTCAGCCACCTCACGTTGTGTAAGGCCTTGCTTGACGTAGTGCGACAGCTTAAGCTGCGCGTCTGATCAAACGATTGACTAAAACTAAAGAAATGATAAGAAATATCCGACTACCCTCATGGAAGAAAAACAAACGCTGATCGCGATATCTCTAGTCAAACTGAGAAAATCATTAGCATCGTGTTAGTTGCTTGATTGCATTGTGAGTTGTCGGTCCCTTAGAATAAACTTAATCATGGAACGTACAGTTGTAAGTCTTATACTTTTTGAGAAAGTCGAATCAGAGATCCGAGGTTGTTTGTGGCGCAGTTTATTTGCTGTCCAGTGTAGTTTCAAGTAACATACCGCCAGGCTTGCTCTTGGGGCGCAAGCTTGTTTTATATGAAATTAAATTGAAAAACTGCCAACTGCGTTTATCTTCAAAGTAAAGTTACATTTATAATATTTATTGACATAATTAGTATAACACTTTTTTACTTAATATATAAATAAACATGAAACTGAAGTACTTATCTGAAAACCAATTTTTAGAAGTTTTGTCTGCCTGTTTGTTCTGGTTCATCTCCAAAACGGCTGCACCTATTTTGACAAGACTTGTACTTTTTATGAAATGAATTTACGATGAATGGTTCTATGAAACTGCTTAAACCCATCAAAAGGCAACAACTCAAATTCTAATACAATGGTATGCTGCAGAAGACAGGTGCCACAACCGCGGTGGTATTCATTTATAATACAAAAGTCCTAGACCTTTACGACCACCTTAGACCAAAGTAACTACCTAGTCAAAATGTAGTCGATTGGGTCCACGTTGCGCCCCTCGTATTTTGGCGTAACAGAATAAAGAGCAATACCACAGCACGCTTCACGAGGTTTTCGCAACATCAAGAGATAATAATTGAAACGTCGTCTATCAGACCATAACCATCACGAAATAGCCCAACTGGGGAAGACGACGATAGCGATAATCTTATATAGGATATCTATCCTATACGCTATCGTCGTCCCGGCAATTATGAAGGATCTTGAAAATATGGCTAATAATATGTAGATGTTTTACACGTCCTCATTTACGTGAATGTCTACAGTTCCCATAGTTGTAATGCAGGATCAGACTGTTTTAACGTATCTATTCAATTGAGGACGTGATTTCATAGATCCTTTCAGTTGAAGGAAAGAGAAAGAAATGAATCATATCAAAATCAATTTATTCATGTAGGTCACGGAAATGACACTTATGAGTGTCAAAAAATTACTTTTCTTATTGAACTTACCGCCATTTCGTAAACGGTTGAGCTAATGAGAAGAAGTGGCAAGAAACTCATCGCCACTATTTTAAATCAACATTTACATTTTCATCGCTTTACTTTACTTTATTTCAATTATAATATATGTAAAGTGATGCAACAAAAATACCTCATTAATTAAACTATGCTGGCAGTTTTTAATCTTACCACCTGCTAAGTTCGGCGGTTTCCTAATAAAATATTTTACCGAGCTTGTCTAAAAATGACTATGTCTACTATAGTATCTTCGAGCCAAATTACGTCACAAATGTAGCTAATTTAGTACAATCACGTCGGCACAATCTTACTTATGCATGTATTTAGGCTAGATTAATACTTTATGACTATTTGCCGAGACACCGTGGCCTAAATGCTAATAAGAAATACCCACATTGCTTTCGAGAATGTGAAACAAACGTTTCTATGACGACAATATCGACCGGCGCCTTTTCCCGAAACCTTTGTTCATGTTTGCGTGACGCGCTGAAACATTGCTGAAAGTTTGAGAATGTCTGAACGCACGCAGACCAAGACTACATTTCGTTACATACAGTCACACCTTTAATGCTACAGAGAGGATAATGGAATGCAACGTTATTTAAAATCCTTGCTTATATGGCTGTAACAATTATTGTTTGTTTGAATGGAACAAGCGCATTAGCGGAGAGCGTACAATGAGTGCACGCGCTAAGCGAACCGCGACCAGCACGATGCGCGAGAGTACTTTTTTAAAGAGCACTCGAGAGTAGTCATTAACTGGTGCACCGTTGGGAGTGAACGCGACGTGTGCAATACGGGCGTGAAAGTGTAATGGACAGTGCGCGGCCTCGGCGATGCTGTCTGTGAGCAAGCCGGTGTCTTTAGTCCAGCAGAAGAAGCAACAGTGGGCGCGAGAAAGAGGTACCTACCTACTTGCTTATAATAAGACGATTCCCATAATACATTGAAACACAGCACAATCATTAAAGAACGCCATTCAATTAACAACATACGTACGTGCCTTGAGTTGAGTTAGGTAGGAATATTTAAAAAAACATTCGTTTTTAGCTATATTTATATCTATTACTCATTAACTGCATGCCAATTAATTAATCTTTGATAAAACTATGTAAGAAAGTAACTGTAATTCGAAAGATTTGTCAGATCTGAGGATACAGATACTTGCTGCGTAAATGGATTTTTGTTTGGATAAGATAATTCTTATTTATATTATGGGCATAAATAACATTATTGCAGGCCCTAATTAATAAATTAACCTGTATTAATGTGAATATATATACCTATAAGTATTTTTAAATTTTTGCGAGTTATTAACATCTCAGTAGCATCAACTAATTTTCATAAATCAACAATGACATGATTTTTATTCCTAAACTAACCGATGCCAAAGAATATGTAATAAATAATACAAGTACTGACGCGCAACTTCGTGCACCTATGCACACGACTGAGCACGTAGTGCTTATAAAAATCGTTTTTTCTTAAAACTATAACAACTTTATATTTGAAAATTTATTGAATTAGGCGTTACTTTGCGGAAATCCATAATTATACAAATTATTTAAGTTTTCTTTAGTGTTAATTCCGCCAATATTTGTCTTTAAAACAATTCGTGTGAGGTGAAACAAGACAAATATTGGCGGAATTAACACTAAAGAAAACTTAAATAATTTGTATAACTTTATATTTATAAAATGTAGATATCGCAATATTTCTTTTTAGATAAGCACCAACTATCTAATGAATAAAACTTAGAAGACCTAAATAAAATGTATCCAGTAGTTTTTTCGTGATGCGCGCCCAATGAAAGCCTCTATCATTTT
Source organism: Leptidea juvernica (assembly GCA_949711755.1). NCBI lineage: Eukaryota > Metazoa > Arthropoda > Insecta > Lepidoptera > Pieridae > Leptidea > Leptidea juvernica. Next base: position 10,836,925 of record CATIXQ010000008.1, read on the forward strand.
ATTTATATAATCAAAAAATCAGAGTAGCCTTGTTCGTCCTCCAAAATATTTTGTTGGAATTATGTGCAATCAATTTAAGCAATTAGTTAAATATTTAATATGAAAAATTATTTTACTTTGATATTGTATACTTAACTAGAATATATTTTGTAAATTTTGAAGCAGATTTGTGTTTTAACCACCACACCACTATCATACCATGTTAATTATTCTGCATATCATATTAATAAATATGTTGCATATATCCAACATGAAATGTTATGCGGATGATGATAGCCTGGAGCCCCTTTCAGTAAATCGTGGACCAGTGCCGGAGAAAATACAACTTTTTTTTACTTTAACTTAACAAAACAATTTTTGGTAACCGCGTAAAAACCCAATTTGTCTTATCACCGCTCTTCGACAACCCTCCCCTTAACGCTTCGCCTATTATTGGAATATTGGTTCTGGTAATCTTGAGCGATGGCCAATTCCCTGGTCATCTGAAAGGCAAAACAAATTGGCTGCGATCGAACTGGGGTCATAAATACAGTACTAGAATACTTCAAGACAGCCTATCACGTATTTCTGAAGTATATGACTTTTCTCTGGTCTGGTGATGCAGAGCTGCCCGAATTGTCGGCAATCGGGATCGAGTGCTGAATCAACTAAAATCATAATCGCTTTTTTTCATGTTGGTTTCATTTTTCTTTTCATTTTACCACCACTTCGGAAAAGGTTGAGCTTTAATGAGAAGAAGTAAGCTCGCATAATAAATAAAGGTATTTATTATGCGAGCATTAATATAGAATCATCCTGCAAGTACAAGTAGCGCCCGTTCACGAGCATGACGCATGGACCAACCATCGCCTCCCTCGACCATTTTTCAGGGAAAGGAACGACGAAGCCTGTCACGAGAACTTAACCAAATAACAAAAAAGAATGTTCGTCTACATATTATGCAATACTCACTAAATAGCTCTGTGCACGGCTCGATCACTTATGCCCGGTTTACACTTTGTTAAGTTAACACTGCAGGTGTTTAGTAATCAAGGTGTGAACGGACGCGTGAACTGATTAGTGTTAAGTGCGATTAGTGCTTATTGATTACTGCAAGTGAATAGAATCAAGGTCAATTTTTGCTGTTAAGTGACCTCCCCCCTTGTACTGTTCCACTCCCCTCTCTTGCAGTTCGCCTGTACTAATCAGTGTGTCAACACGTGTGTGTTATTTGCGCAGTGTCAAGTTCAAAGCGAAAATGAAGTGGACGGAACAACATACTTTAAAATTCGTACAAGAATACATAAAGTATGAATGTCTATACAATGTAAAGTGCGCAGAATTTAAAAACAAACAGTTGAGAGATGCGGCCCTACCACTACTTTGAGCTTCTTCCTAAACACTGTTTACGGAGATGGCAAAGACTACTTAACTCTTGTGACTTATCGCGTAAAGTTAACGCTTAACACTTATCACTTCACACTTCGCAAAGTGTAAACCGGCCTTTAGCTTTGCGTAGAGACGTCCGCGTCGCTTCATTATGTGTCTTCAAACGCATTTAGTGGTTTACGAGTGTTGTTCCGAAGATATTTTTGACGATTCCTACCGCCGAATCCACCTTTACACGACAAGCCACTATAAATAAATAAAGTATAAATCTTTTTCTCTAAGATAAATCGTATATTTACCTTCGAACACTGAAAATAGCCGAAAACATTTTAATTTCAAACCCCTTAAAAGTTGCAACCGGTTACAAACTATAATTCGGTACCTGTAGATAATTGAAATTCATTCAGTCAAGCTAATATTATTTATTGATTTTCATTTTGTTTCTGTTCTAACTAAGTATCCATCCCTACTTTGTGGGCCTAATATCGATTTGTTACATTTTTATAAGGGTGAGCCTTAACTGATGCAGTAATGGTTCCGTGGAATAATTTATAATATAAGATAATGTACCGTAAGAACGAAGGTTTTTAGACGGAATTTTGGAAATATCATGTATATTTTATACTTATTTAAATTTTGCGTCACTGTCACATAATATAATAATCATAGAATACGTAGGTAGCAATACGTGCGGTGATATTTTAAGATATTATTTTTAAATATTCTTGGCACTGCGGATGATATGATATACGGACGGTATGATATTTCGAGAAGCTGATTTATAAGGAGAATAAAGTTACAGAAATATAAAATTTATATATAATTAGTAATAAATTATTATTATTACTTATAATTTAAATAACAAATTTACCCTTTATTGCCCTAGGACCTAGGTATATCCTGAAACCTTGACTACAGCATATCTCTCAGTTAAGGGTGCATCATCGCAAAGATCTCCTCAAACAGTTTCCGTTGAAATTTAAACTATTAAACATTTCCATAGCAGTTCATAATATTGTATTAGATAATTAGTAATATATATTTGACAATTCGTAATACAAAAGTATTAAATAAAATATAATCCCAGATAAGTATCGTGGTAAGCATTGATTAGCGAAAAAATTCTCCACTTAGATATTGGCAATTTAGATGGTCAAAAAGCTTACTACTATTCACGCTCGTAGAGCAGCCGCACAGAAACTGGTCTTTATACAATATCCTCCTCCACAGGACTCTTTCAGATCTAAGTCCATTTCCAATTACTGGTCATTGCATACAAAACAATCGTCTACATACTATAGTCAATGAATCCACCAGAAGTAGATTCTTAAGATCGCCGAAAGGATGAAACACGCGCGTGGTCCATACTAAAAGGAGCCAGTACCTGGGATGACGTGAAATCCAAACGTAATTCATCAAAGACTCCTTCTTCAAGGACCAAGGTCATCATTAGCTCCTGTATAGAAGATCCTGTATAACTGGGCAAACGGTACAATAGAACCAAAAAAGGAAAATTCCCGTCTCCCTATGTGACCAATGACCCACCCGACGACGGCGCATTCAAATGAGAATGGAGGGGTGACCATATACCATATAATAAGCCCAATGCTCTTACATTGATGTCCGACTTGTTGTTCATGTTCACGATACATGAACAATAAATTCAAGCTCTAAAGGTTGATGCATCCAATATACGATAATTTATATTTATACAGTTTATTACTTTTTATGAAATATATGATATTTATAACGCTTTTAACTTTGGACACGATTCATATATTGGATGCAGCAACTCATTATACTAATTTATTATGTATATTAGGTACAGCCATTGTAAAATATTCTATTTGATTTAACAAAATGGCCGTTGTGTTTGTTAACAAAAACTATTGGACCGATTGAAAAAATTCTTTCACCTTTAAAAAGCTGCATCTTCACTGAGTGTTAGGCTATATTTTTTTTTGTATAATACCTATTTTTAAAATACTAATCCCTACTAAAATGTAATAATACTATAATAACCCAAGGTGTGAGAAAATTAGTTATTTTTTTATTAAAGACCGTTTAATACCTGTATAATACTTTTTCAGTTATTAAAACCGGATATTCCATTCACAAGATTTCTAAAGAAAATAATGCAATAATAAAATAACAACGAAGTGAAATAAAACTTTTATGTTAACAAAAATAAATCTACAGTCTGACTTAGTAGACTTTTCTCTACCACGAGATCGGTATCTACGCTAGTGAAACCGCAGGACATTGCTAGTCTATTCATAAAGGTAGAATATGACGTCAAGCCACTTACTACAACCTCGGAAAAAGAAATGGCAAGAAACAACATCGCATCTCTTTACCTTTGTTGTGGAAGTCCATGGCGGTTGCGTCACCACTTCGTATCACGTGATCTCGTTTGCCCCTTTTTTTAGACGTTGACAAACGCTCGTTTGCCACTCTTATATAAAAAAATAAACTCCAGCTTTTAAATCATTAACAGCTTCAGCATTCTACTACCACATTATACATTCTCTGCAAAGCGATGCTACACAAATTCTCGAAAGTTTCGAATTACTTAATTAAAATTTCGACGACCCATATAGCCGAATGGTTAGTGACGCCGACTACTAAGCTAGAGGTTCGAATCCCGGTAGGTGCAATCATTTATATGATGAATATGGATGTTTGTTTCCGAGTTATTATGTATTTATGTATGTTTAAGTAAGTATATATCGTTGTCTTGTACTCATATTACAAGGTATGCCTAGTTTGGGGCAAGATAATTTGTGTGTCAATATTATTATTATATTACTCTGGACTGGGAAAAATGGAATTAAATCATAAAACACCTAAAATAGTAATGAGTTCAGTAGATGCATCAACCTACACAAACTGTAATTATTATACATTTTAGTGAACGATAAAAATAATTACAAAACTCTATAAATTAAAATTACATAAAATCCAAGACTGGGTTCCAATATCTAATAAGTAATAACCATAAAACTACCATTATTCGTTTAAAATGACGTAAATCTGTTTCCTACGTCCACCGTTCGCCGGTGTTTTGCGAAGAGAAAGGAGCAATAAAATAATAAATAACTGTTGCGAAAGAATTTAATTTGTATGCCAGATGCTTAGCCTCCGAAACGATACTGGCCGTTTTTTGACAAAATAAAAAGTGCGATAAAATAGCTGCATATTGCGACTTGCACGCGATGCTACATTTAAGTTTACTTTATACTTTCATAACCTCTTTATTATGTTACAAACACATATAATAATAATATAAATATTTAGAAAACACTTTGAGTAGCACACTGCTTCTGGATTTTGAAGGTCTTAAATAGCACATTAATCACTAATGGAAGAAAGATTCCTGACGAGAGTGCAAAAGCAGGAGGTCTACTCGCAAAATCGACAACGATACATTCGGAACGATACGATAATACTCCGAATATATCGCAACTAACCCACTCTAACAAATGTTCGAATTCCTTATCGTTTATCGTTACCATAGACTAATATTTTGATTTTTTTACGATGTTAGTGTGAACGTAATATGTTCAAACCTAAACATTATCTGTGCTTTGTCGCTGTGAAGTGTCAAAAGTCAAAACATAGTTTAGGCGCTAAGGACCATGCCAGACTCTGCACCACCAATTTGGTATCATTTACACATAATGTAAATGTTAAAAAAATATGTAATGAATATAATATGACCATTTAAAATTGAATAAATAATACAAAACTCGCGGATAATAAAATATAAAAAAAAGTAACTCAACCCTTCTCGTCGACTTCCTATTTCTCAGGCGGCCGTTTGCATTATTTCTTCTCATAAACGATCAACAAAATGACTTAAATAACTTAGTAGTAAAAAAATCCTCTTGAATAGTAAATCACACATAACTATTTTAATAATATTTATTAACTATGTATGTTGTATGGCAAATATATCTATACAACTTGAAACGATAATAGCAACGACAGCCTAGATGGTGTCGTTGAGATTATCGTAAAAGTGACTTTTGATTATTTGTGAAATTCGAATATTCGTCTCTGACATTTTCAACTAAGAGTAGGGTTAGGACCGATAATATCGAATAATGTTTCGTTCGTTCAATCATCGTTTCGACATTGAATACGACGTAATTAAGAGTAGGATTCGACACGACTAATGCCACGATTTATCGAATATCGATTTTAGGAGTAGGCCCCCAGGAACTAGACGAAGTTGAGGGCCTCAATACATCCGAGCAGTACCGCATTTTCCCTCGAGTGATATATAGTGCGCTTTATCTAATATATAAAATTCTCGTGTCATGGTGTTAAACTTTGAACTCCTCCGAAACGGCTTGACCGATTCTCATGAAATTTTGAGTGCATATTGGGTAGGTCTGAGAATCGGACAACATCTATTTTTCATCCCCCTAAATGTTTAGGGTGGTCCACACGATTTTTTTTTATATTTTTTTGACATTTTTTTTTTATTTGTTTGATTATGAGTCAGCATTAAAAAATACATACAACTTCAAATTTTCAACGATCAACAGTTACTTTTGTATCGCGATTTTAATATCGGCAATGCAACGTTTGCTGGGTCAGCTAGGGAGATATATAATTGTACCTACTCACTTATACTTCATTATTGAGTATAACTACGAGGGAAATACAAAATTAATAATATCAATTTTAGAAAGATAGATAATAAACTGCATATATTAAATTTACACTAAACGCAAAGACCTTTGTTCAGAGTTTTTTTGATGTCTATTTAACAGCTTTTTTAAAAAAGTTCGAGGTTGGCAATTAGCAATAGGCCAATATCAAAACAAAACAAAAAACACGGGTGAAGAACACGTTGGTAATGTATTTATATGCAACTTAACACCACCACAATCCTCTGTATTTCATCATAACAGTTGCGTAAAAACTACATCCTTATTATATTATTTACAAATTCCGTCTCATTTTAGCTATTGAGAAAGAACCCATCAAAACACTAGGTTAAGACAGCGTAAAATAAAACTTAAGAACAAGACAATAGCGATTCCAAATATTTACTTCTAATTGAACCAAGTTTAGAACACCTCAGCCCCATTATCACACCACTAATAACTTCAGTTGATCAAAACAAAGGCAATTTAAAAAAAAAATATAGCTGATAAATTCAACAAAACCTAACAAATATTCGATAAACAAGCTTATATTACTAACCGTGCGTGATACCATCAAGTTATTTATTCGTTTTTATTTTGCATAGGTAAGGAGGTACTGACGCTATCGATAAAACAAAACCTCAATTATAGGATAAAGGGGAATGTTTACAATTTTTCCTTAAGGAATGAAAACAGCCCATTTTTATTCACCTATCAGCCATGGAAGGTTCGATCAACATTATAAAATCAACTTCAAATAGATTATTAACTGAATTATATAAATTTGTACTTATAAACAAATTATCAGAAGTGGAATTCTAAAAAAAGAACTACTTGGTTAAATATTTGGTGGATCACAGTTTCATTTTTTATTTCAGAAGAAATGTCACAACTTTATCTACCGTGGGGCGTAAGCGATAGGCAAAGCAACCGTTTACAAATCCGCAATCAATTTGCAAGCACACTAGAACTACATAAAGCATACTATCCAGAAACAGATATACAACGCCAACGGAGTCCAAGCTTACCGCCAATTCACCATCTAGAAGTAAATAAGACTGCTGCTGATGACAGAAAGACTAGAGGTGTAGTCAACAGGAATATACCCAGTGCACAAAGATTTTCATTTTACGACGAGGACGCTGAAGGCGATACTTCTGGTTACGGCAGTGAAACAATTAATCATAACACAAAGGCCATGTCGGATAGATTGCCCGCGGCTAATAATAAATACAGTAATGACGCCGTTGTTGCATGGCAACACAATGGGAAAGAAATTCCGTAAGTTGATTTTTAATATTAAACGTGTTCACTTCTACAAATCAAATCATATTCTTTCTATAACATAGAGAGTAGATATAGTCACAAAAACGGTGTCATTATAATTATGAGGCCGAATCAATACTTTTCGAAGCTAAAGATATATCTGATTAAATATAAACAGATAAACAAGAAACAAAAGAGCTAATTGAAAAAAAAATATTTTGTTTAAATGTTTTACATCATAACATATTATTTTGTTCACGTGATATATTATATGAATATCAAAAGTGTAACAATCGTGAAAGCTGGATTCAGAAACGGCATGCCGAGATGTGTGAATCAGATTTGGAGAAATCCTATGACAACGTGGTGAGGAATGAATTACACTGATCAGGTTTGTAGTCACAATGGTACTAGACAGGGATGTGTTGCATCACCGTGATTGTTACATCTAGTCACAGACAGTTGCCCAGGGCCTTGGCCACATACAAAGAACGACGGCGAACCAAAGCCAGGCAACGTTCTCTACTACTACCTCTCTACCTTTCTCATTCACTCGTCTCGCTACTTTCTTGGCATACTATCTACTATATTTCGTGGCTATATCTTGCTTTCGGATCCGGCATAAAACATCCTCCTCTAAGAGTCTCCTAAATGCTAATCATCAAGTTATTTTATCATTATTTATTATTACGCATGTAGTTATGGTCTTGAACATTTATTATATCAATTTTTTCAGTCAGAGAAATATTTATTACCGTCACCCCAAACACTCAGAGCTTAAAATTTACATAAAAGAACCTACTCATACCATATACCTATATTTTAAGAAGCTGAATTTCTCATACTTACCTGTAATTTGATGAATTTATAGAAGTTGGAATTTACAGACAAAAGGCCCAAAACGACCGTACAGGAATGACAGAAACGTGGTCAGCAAGAAGTTCGGGCGCCGAAGAAGGAAGACCCCGTTGGGGCGACCGAGGAGTCGCTACAGGTCGTCTTTGGGAACCAACTGCTCCAAATGCAAGGTTACCTCAGGTAAAATTATTACAGAGCCATCGGCAATCGTCGATCCATAAAATTATCATTTGCGTGGTCGTAGTTGTATTGATTGCACTAATGATTATATATCTCTCAATATGTAGTACCGATGGCTCTCACCACGGAGTCCCCGGTTCGATACTCAACCGCCACATATCAATGTGTTGTTCGAATTCATATTAATTACGTTTATTCGACTCTTTATAAGTAGGGTTGGCAACGCTCTTGCGATTCCTCAGGTTATTGACCACCATGTGACCTGTGTTTACCCATTGTATTAAAAAATAAAAATAGTAAAGCCAGATTCCCTTCTTGCCCGTCCACCATGATTTTGTTGCCCGCGGTAGCTAAGCCTAGCGAATCTCTGTAAGAAAAAAGCGATTCACGCGATTGTATGAAACGTGCAGTCATTGATAGATTAACAGATGATGGATATAATCTTGTAAAAAACGGAGATAGCCGTTATCTACTACGTTTTTAACAACTGTTTGATTTCAAACTTAGGCGAATTATACTTCGTCGCCAATCGCCATACTGTAATTACTACTACATATTTCAAACTTATGTCAAATCACTGCACGTTTTCATACCAAACTCAATTTAAATTTTTATTTAAGCAGTTCCGCCTCTTAGTTCGTAGAATTTACATCCTCTTTGGCGGTAGCTTAAATCCTTGGAATATTAACGCTACAGAAGTAGCGTTGGTAACTTCATTACAAATACAAAGGAAAAGCGATATACAACTTAGGCTGAGATAGAACAGGACACAGCCATTGATACATACTTATAAAATAACGAAGAATGGTCTGCGCCTGTAGCAAAGAATACGTAATAGTACAAGTACCTACCAATAGTAATAAAGCTAACGAGAATTGCACCAAGTAACCAACGAGTTCAAAATTGATCCAATTACTAACAACGTATTATTTAATGTAATTACCCTTAGGTGCCTAATCAAAACAAGAGTACACCAGCGTGGGTAGAACGGGGATTAAATATGATAGAAAACACATCTGACATGCTTGTCATAGACCAAGGAAGTTCAAGTAATTCAAGACTAGAATTTGATAAATCTTCTTGCAATGGCAGTGATGAAGGAAGGTAAAATCAATACTGATACATTTAATTTTATTTGCATTCTAAAAATACAACAAATAATATTAAGGAGTTGTTCCAAAATGGGCCATCTATTTTATACGTTTACTAGATATAGCATCAGATACGATATACGAGTAGTAGGTATCAGATTACGCAAACAAGTTACTGTCCTATTTGTAGTGACCATATTCAATAATTGAATTGTTGTTGGCAGTAATTACAGCTTCAATAATTATTTCTAAGCGAGTTAAATCAAATTTACAAATTATAATAGATATATTATCTAAATATAAATATTATTATGAATATTAGGTAATATTATGTCGATTGTGAGACTCAGACCGGTTAGACGTGACAGTGACAATTAGCAGACATATTATCGCCATATTTATATCATTTCAAATGCCGCCATGGTTTATTTTTATATTTAAAAAAAAGAATAAACAAAGAGTATTTCAGTGGAATTTGGGGTCATTAATATTTAGTTCCAAGCTAATCATTCTAGTGCCTGGCGTAATATGCGTGGGGCAGGGCCAATACTTTTCTGGAACAACTTCTTTAGAATTTAGATAAAGGCAGTTTCTACAGTTTCGTAAGGGGCAAGGGAAGTATGCAGCAAGTACAATAAATAGATTTCCCCTACTCTTAATTTAATATTTCAGAACATACCTTCGTGGGCAAAATGTTCCTTTAGAACCTGAAATAAAAGCACAGAGAGAAACGAAACGAATTAAGGCATTAGAACTTCAATCGGCTATTTTAAGTCAATTAGAAGAGCGTGAAAAACAAAAACAGGACGAAAAAGAAAGAAGGCTACGAGAAGAAAGACTCGAAGAACTAAGAATTCAAAGACAGCAGGACGAAGATAGGATGAAAGTTGAAGAAGAAAAACGAAGAAATGACGAAAGGCTAAAAAATGAACAAAAAAAAATTGACGCTTTAAAAAAGGCACTCGAGGATGCCGAAAAAAAAGCAAAGCTCGAAAAAGAAAAACGGTTCAAGTGTCATAAACAAGCTGTGTGTGGAAGTGTATTCAGTGAAAATAACAATATAGAAAAAATCAATGAAAAACAATGTGAATCCGTTCAATGTAGTCCTAAAAAAATAGTAAGTCCTACAAAATCAAGTAGGACGTACGATGTACATTCGGCTTACAGCCAAAAAAAGGACAATATATCTCAACCGACGTCTCCCTTGAATTCACCTCGATCTATTGGAAATGGAAACTTAAACCTATACATACACACGGTGCCACCGCTCAAATTAGCCGATAACCAATTTAATATACTACCAATTGGAATTGCCAATCCAAGTGAAAACAATTGTCAACCAAATAGTATACAACTAGCAGTATTAGTTCCTCAAAATTTTAATAATAGTTATTACAGTTTGTCACTTCATTCAAGCACACCCGAAGATGGGTCCAACCTAGGCAAAGTATTGACCCCTAGTAAATATCGCAGTATGAAAACGAAAGATGTTTCTACACAAACTGATGATCAGCTATGTAAGGACAGAATAAACGTTGATGGAACAGACAGATGTGTAGATAATGTCTACGTAAATATAGATGAAGATGCTCCACAGGAAACAAATAATACAAAGAAGGACCGTCACCTACGTTATGATAACAAATTCAGAAAGGAGATAGAAAATCGACCTAAATGGGGAGCGAACCGCCCTCAAGCCCAGTACAAAAAGCAAAGTGAAAAAGATCCATTCTACACACAAAAGCGTAAACTACGCCAGAAATGCAAACCTACAGTAAGAGAATATTTATCCCAATCTAGTGAAGATAGCAGATCACCTAGTCCATTGGCTAGTACTGATAAAAACTCAGAAAATTGGCTCAAGCCGCGATACTCTTTGAGTCAATCTTATTGGAGAACTAAAAACAATAGTAGAGATATATCAATTGCTAATGATGAATGTGAGAATGAAACCAAATATTCGTCAGATTTTATTTCCCTTTCACAGATATCAAATAAAGATGATACTAAAGGAACAAAGATGTCTCCATCAAAACGTTTAACTCTTTCGCAAAAGTTCATCAATGATAAATACGGAAGCAGGCGGTTGTGGCCCGAAGAGGCAATCGATAAAATCACAAAATATAATACTGATATTGATCTACCTAAAAGAATATGTTAGAAATACTTATCGTACTTTTTTATTTAACAAATTATATTATACTTCCTTTTTATATCATAATATAATGGATAAAGATAATTTAATTATAGACAAAAATAAGCTAAATCACATAACTCACAAAAAAGGGGGTCACTTACGTTTTGTACATACGTCACGCCAATGATTACCAAGCAAACTTGTTCTGTTAAATCAATAACTCCAGTAACAACGCCCTTTAGTTAGTACAACTACAACTTACAACAGTTATAAACACAATGTCAAAATTAGATGACCTGTTTGACAAAAAGAAGGATGAGGCACCAATGCTGGATTTATCGAAAGTGGTTATCAATACAGCCGACGAATATAGAGCAGTATTGGATAAAGTTCCCGACTTCAAGACTCGACCTGAAAAGGTATATTTTAAACATTTTAAGTAAAAAAAATTACAATGAAATATAACATTATTACTCAAATAAAGTACCTATATTTTCAGGTTAGAACTGAAGATATCAAAATAAAAGATAGGAAAGAGGACCAAAAAACAAAAACACCAAAAAAAGAAATAAGAGCGTATGAGAAGTTAGGAACTCGAGGCTACGAAGAAAAACAATTCACATTTATGGATCCGATACCTGTAGAGATGCAAGGCTTAAAATTTGACGATATTTGTGCGGTGCCTATCGAATGGCGAATGCTTACATCAATTCGTCCCAAATCTAAACTAGATGAAGAATATTTTAACAGGTAGGTATGGTTACCGATTGTCGTTTCCTGATTTAAATGAATATCAAGACTAATCTTAAAATTAGTTATTTATTATTTAGTACTTAGGTAATCATAATATGCATAATATGTTGTATCTTGTTACAACACCTTTATCTACACTCAGAATTCATTATGTCTGCTTAACGTTGTACCTCAATACAAGTTATGTGTATTAAGACGAAACATTCATATTTTTCTCATTCCGTATTCCATTAAGTGTCCCAATGCGTAATCTGTGATGTGGGTTTTATCCTTAGAGAAACCTAGAAAAGATTTTTAAAAAACTTAAGATTTTATAATTGTCGTCGTATCATCATTTGCATATTTTAAGCGACTAAGTATATAACAAGACAGCGTTGTAGAAATACAGAAGTTTCCCCACATCTGTACATTATTTAGCCGGGTACACACATACCGAACGACATCCAAAGAATGAAAGAGAAAGAGTGTTTAAGTACTGTACACCGAAAGCTAGCGAAAAAGAAGGGAGACCGTTTGCTGTTTTTTTGTCGTTGTTATTTGGACAAGACTTAGGTACTTTACGTTATTTAGTGAAATAGTTACCTACTATAAAGTATACCTAATTATATTATTTTAGGTTAATTGAATTGGGCAAATCGGAGCTAAAAACAAAGGCTAAGGAGAAAAGGGATCAAGCAAAATTCAACATGATTAAAAAAACAAAGAACCGTGCAGGTGTAACAGAAACAAGAATTATCTCTTGTTCCGAATGCGGAGAAGAATATTGTAATGGTAACATCCTTGTTTCAATGTATTTTGAAAATTTTATTGAAATTTTAAGTATGGAGCAAATGTTGGTAGGACCTATTTTTGATAGAAAATAGAAATCATATCTTCACTTATCAAGAGTTTAAGTAGGTAGTTCAAAAGTGACTACATAGATAGTCTCCCAAATCCAACTCTAACTATTATTTATGCTTTTATCCTCTTAAGTCTATGATAATGTCGTGCCTACTTAACAAATTAGCACGCTCCATAGTCTATTGTACAAAGACACTACCCGGTATCGGACTTAAAAAGTCGCTTATCTTCAAGATCCTAATAAGAAAAATGGGACTATATTATAAATTATGTATGCAAAGTTTCAAACTAATCCGAGCTTTTGAAGGGCTGGAAAATCAATTTCAAATATGTCGTTAATGCAAATACCAAGCTAATAAAAGTGGAACAGACTGTTTAAATTATTGTATTGTCATCGGTCTTTCATAAGTGTGCAAAGTTTCAATTCAATAAAACATTTAAAAATGGTTAAAAATCATGTTCAGTTTCCGTTACATTACTAGACACAACATACCTACGTATGTATAATGATTTGTAAAACAACTAAAATTTAAATCTTGACTTAAAAGAGTGGCAATGAGTTTCTTGCTACTTCTTCTCATTAGCTCAACCCTATACGATGCAGCGGTAAATTCAATAAGAAACAATATTTAAATATTTTTTTTTGACATTCATAAGTGTCATTTTTGTGACCTACATGAATAAAGTGTTTTTTAATTTGAATTTGAATATGTACTATAAAGCTAATAAAAGCGTGTTAAAAATACATATTTATTGATGTCAGCCATGTTTATCTATTTATATAATATTATATATATTATCTATTATAATTACACTACAGTAAAAAATGTAATAAGTACCTACTAACCATTAACAACTGTAAGTTTTCTAAATTACATTAGGTATCTAGATATAACTATACCTTTCAACTATAAATGTATAACAAATAGACTTACAATATTATTATCCCGGCAGGTAAAATGTGCGTGATCACAAATTACGATATGTTTGCCCGTTTGAAACTAGAAGTGGAGCCAAAAACGAGACGGGCCCAAGCCAGTCCAGCACAAGTTGGCAAACTGCGGCGAAAGAAGCGAGCGCGGCGAAAACCTCGCAGCAAAAGTGCGGCGCCCCTAGCGGGCAGTCGGAAGCCCGCGAGCAGAAAACATGGCACTCGAAGTGATTCGGAGTTGTAAAATTCACACTGTTTCTAAAGATTAAATAGATGTAGTCACAGACTGACATATTAGTCCAATGTTGCATTGCCTCAAGCGGTAAAGTTCGGCTGGAGCTTGGACATCTCAACTACTACACGAATTTTTTAAATGATGTACAGTTAACGCGCGAGTTGAATTCATTCGTGACCTGGCGTAAAGAGCGGGAGCATTTCCCCCCACTATTCGCACGCCTCGCCACGCGCACCTACAGTATAGTGCTGTGCCGTAGTCGTCGCTTACAGTGTTATCGCGATACTAATGTCCCGTGTTATCTTTTTGATTTGAATAAATACTGAACCCAGTCCCATGAGAATCCATTCCAAAAAAAAATAATAATATTTTTTTCATCATTTTAACGCAGTGTATGGTAAACTTGAAGTATTGCTTAAATTTATCGACACACTCATAATTGTGGTCATCGATTATAATTAGGACACAGCACTATCGCATTCCTGAACTCTGCATTGAACTCGCGCTTAATCTATACTTATTTCATAACCTGAATTTAAAATAAGAATTAGTTAGAAAACTTCACCATTACGGTATTCAAAAAAAGCATTGGACTTAACGACATCCTATTTAAATTGTAGACTACAAAAGGTGAATGTCAATGGAAAGCGGTCCTCTGGATGAATAGTTAAAATGGGGGTTCCACAGGAGCCCATTTTAGGACCTTTTCTATTCCTTATTTATATAAATGATCTCCCGTATATTGCAAAGGATAAATATCAAATTGTGTTGTTTGCTGATGATACATCACTCATGTTTAAAATACACCGTTGCTTACCAAATTTTGATGTTGTTAATAATGCTTTAACTAAACTTGTACATTGGTTTGAAGCTAATAACTTGTTACTTAATGGTAATAAAACGAAGTGCATTAAATTTACTTTACCTAATGTTAAACAAGTGTCAATGGATATACAGCAACGAGAAATTAGATATAGTTGATACCGCTGTTTTTCTTGGAATAACGCTAGATGCCAAACTCCAATGGGGCCCTCATATAGAAAACTTATCGAATATTTAGATTGTCACAGTGAGTTTCTTGCCACTTCTTCTTATTAAAGCTCAACCCTCAAAAGCAGTGGAATAAAAAGAAAAGTCATTTCCTTGACCTGCATAAATAAAGTGATTTTGCTTTGATTACCCTAAGGGATTGAGCTTTTGATTTCTGTTAGTAAAAATATAATATTAATTACAAGTTTAAGCAGAATTGTCAAATTGTAAGTAGAGGTATTTGGTGAGTATTGCGTGATATGTAGATTAAGATTCTTTTGTTGTTGTTTTCTTCAGTTTTCGTAACAGGTTTCGTCATGCTCGCTTAAATGTCACTGCTTGTGGTGGCGACATGGGACGGGTCGTCCCCTTCCCTAAAATATGGATGAGGGAGGCGATGGCTGGCTCATGCGTCATGCTCGTGAACGGGCGCTGCTTGTGGTGGCAGGATGATCCTGTTGCCGGGGACTCGGTTTCAGATTCTTAAAAGTTGTTATGTTGTATATACATGTATATGTTATTTAGTTATAAATTGCTCACAGAATACCTTTATTTATATATGGTGTGTGTGGATGATGCAGCAACTGTACTCAATAACTTTTGTATTAATTTGCATTTACTTGACTTACTCGTGTAAGGCATTTACTATTTAACGTTTGAGTATGTTTGTTGCATCATTTTACATATGATATTGAAAACAATGAAATTGTAGATCTGAATTTAAAAGAGTGGCAATGAGTTTCTTGCTACTTCTTCTCAGTAGCTCAAATTATTTTTTTTGACATTCATAAGTGTCATTTCCGTGACCTACGTGAATAAAGTTATTTGATTTGATTTGCATAATAACATGTTAATATCTGACGTTCCGCTGAACTTGACTTGAAATCGCACATGTTTCCGTTCTGATGTTTTGATTTGATTCAGTTTTGTTAAAAATATGTTTTCGGTTACATTGAGAAATTGTTTTAATAATTCTCAAAACACATGTGAAATTCAAGTGTCCTTTCATCGGAAGTTAATTTATCTGTCAGTCACAGTAAATTTGCTCCTAATCTACAGGAGCAAATCAGGTGAAATTTAATAGGATGGTGTAATTCTATGATCCACATACAGATGTGCAAAGTAAATAAAAATAAGGGTCATTAGCGGGGGACTAATTAGGAAATTTAAAAAAAGTTTAGCATACATTATGTGTCAAATAAAGTTCGTTATCGAAGCAGGGAGAATTACATACACTAACCTGTTATTACCTGTCTCTGTCACTTCAGCGTAAATATAATGCGTCTCGCTCTCACACAGGTTAACGCTCGAAGTTATACCTGCTTCGAGAGTGGACTTTAAAATCTTAGTTAAACTTTGCTTTCTTAATATAACCCTGTAAATATTTCTTTTTATACCTAAGTATAACAATAAAATTAATCACAGTTAATCTAAAAATAGTTTATTAGTAGCCCATATTGATAGATAGTTATTATAATTTCTAGTCCATTAGGTACGCTGAATCTCAATTTTATACCGTTTTAAATAAATTAAACCTAATTCATAAGCAGTTTTTTATTTTACATTTTTGAAGAGCTTATTTATATTATAATATACTCATCTACCCTATAATTAGGATGCCACTTGTACATAATAATAAAGTATCGTACGTTATTTTTCGTAATTATACTCTATATTGTATGAGAGCAATCATGTACACGAAAAAAAATTATTTCGCATCATTTAATTTCTTTGAGATTTTGAAAAGTTTTGTACTAAGTATTTTTTCGTTAAAAGTAGTTTATCGATTGGTGCTGAATCGATGTCGCTACTCGCTAGCGCCACATCACTTTGTATTTAACAATTTCTGAACGCAACCTAATCTCAAATGTGTCAATGTCATTGTCACAATTTCTTTTTTGTTTTGTGCGGGACGGTTTGAATTCTATAAATGAATAAGATTTAAAGTTTTACAGATTTATGCTAGATATGGTATAGTAAATCATGGAGAATAATACTCCACATACACCTACCAAATGTAATTTCAATAGTGAAACGGATCAAATAGATACTTAGTGAATATGTTACACCGAACAATGTGTTAAAAGATATGATACCACAAACAGAAAAATAAACGATTGCAGAATTAGTATAAAAATTGTCTATTCCCGTCACGTCAGCATTCACATAAAGAGTTATTCTTTTGTGATGAATAACAAATGGCGATATGAAAAAAACTAGAGAGCCTCCTTTGCACCGGATGCCGGCTAGATTATGGGTACCATAACGGCGCCTATTTCTGCCGTGAAGCAGTAGTGTGTAAGCATTACTTTGCTTCGGTGTGAAGGGCGCCGTAACTAGTTTTTTTTTTTTCGAGAGGAGTAAAATACATTTACGTATTGAAGACCCCGAAACGTGGCCCATATGTCGGGCTCGGGTGTAAACACCCCCTACCGACTAAAAACCTCCTCTGTGCTGATAGCCCTGAAGGCTTTTACAGCGAAGCCGGGCGGGGGCCTTGGAGGCCGAAAATGTAGCTCACAGGCGCGGGGCGTCTCGGAAGGAGACTCGAACCTCGGACCGCCTGGTCACTAGGCTGGATGGAGAGAAGATCACTAACGATCTAATATATCTGTTAGTCCAGTGGACTCTAGGTTTGACGAGACTTCGCACTCGCCGGCGAGTGCGGTGATATATGTAAGTATGTGTGAGTGTATATAAGTGTGTGACTATTTGTGTGTAGTGTTATTGTAGGTGTGTCATTTGTGATGTGAGTGTGAGTGGTGTTAAACGATTACAGGACGAGGACTATCTCGTCGGGCTTCTATCAAAGGGCGTAACTAGTGAAATTACTGGGTAAATGAGACCTGACAACTTTGGTCTCAAGGTGACGAGAGCAGTTGTAGTGCCGATTAGAATTTTTGGGTTTTGCAATAATCCTGAGCGGCACTGCATTGTAATGGGCAGGGCGTATTATTTACCGTCAGCTGAACGTCCTGCGCGTCCCGTCCCTTATTTTTATAAAAAAAAATGTCGCTCAACAATCTGCTTGTTCCATCACTGACATAATAAACTGTATAACGTCAAAAGTTTAAGTATTACAAATTTGGATCGGTAATTACTGACAAGTGTAATATTTAAAATAGATGATACCCATACCTACAGCTTGGCACTAAAATGACGACATGAGATAGACACATGGGTACAGCCACTCAACCGTACCTGATCATTAAAAAATGAATTTAAAATTAAAAATACATAACTCACGTAAATAAATCATTTTCCGTAATATCATTTCGGAACAACCTGTAAGTAATCTATCTAGCGTAGGCACTGACACCTACTTCGTGCCGACTAATGCGACCACGTGAGGGTGATTAAAATTTTTGTTACCTTATTAAATAATTATGTTTGTTCCACAATTTCGATTATTTACTTTAATTTTTAGAATTAAGTATATTTTTATTAAGTTATGTAGGTAGGTAGGTAGCTACACGTGTGTTCGTATAAGGTAGTTTAATTATATAAATAACAAGACCCAAGTAATATCACTCTTTATTTAATTTTAAAAAAATATTTATATTATGCATTACATTCATTGTATAACCTATATAGAACCTATGAACAACAACATTAAGATATTGCCTAACTCCCAACATCTATCGAAACGTAAACACAAAAGTCGGAGAGTATTATCGCTCCGCGTAGCGTACTCTAACTCTTCTAATTTTAGATCAAGAGAAAGGCAACTAGAGTACCTACTAGGTTTATTATTAAATCTAGAACATTCCGTAAAACTGAGGCCCTAAGTCGCGCACGCGCACAATGTCACAACACAAACAACTGAAAATAATAAATCTCTTAACATAAACTCGTATAGAAATAACAATAAAAATCGTAGTCTTAAAACTTAAAAGCAGAAAATCGTAGTTAGCCTAAACCCATCGTAACATGCTAAACCCATTACCCATAAGACAGATGAAAATAATAATTTAATAACAAGTTCAGAAGTAAACTATGATATTATTATAGTCGTTAATCAGAAGTGGGATCTGCTTGCCAAACACCGAGTTACTTACAATATTTATGAATCTAATTTACAAATTCGTAGTCTTTTTATAGTAGATGAATGTCATAAACTATATTATACATAAAGGAGGCATCATTCAGCTGACAATTCTTGCTAAAGAAATCGTTTAACAAATCTCAAAGTCCATTGATATAAATTCGAAACATGTCATCCGGAAGAAAATTATTGATGAATCTCCATATTTTGACCTATTTATAAACATGGTAGCACGAATGTTAAGACTTTGGTCTCGTATAGATACTATCGACAACATCAAATAATTGTATGATGCATTATACAATATATAACACCCCTACCATTTCTATAAAGAACCACAAAAATTTAAAACAGCCGCTAGCGAAGACACCAGAGCAAAATAAGCCGTAACAGATAGTGGTCTAAATACTATACTCATTATTATAGAATATAATTTTACCTGCTTGATTAGTCATTTACTTTTGTTCTAGCACATTGACACAAGAAATGACGTATTCCTCATATGATTATAAGAACTAAGTGACACCATAACATTCATCACTCACCCAAAAGATTTAGTTAAACAGAAAGCCCTTCAATACATACATTCATTGCTCTTACATTTAATGTGTAAAATAGGAATCTGCAATAAGTCAGGCTGTATTAATAAGGCAACTACAACTTTATAAGCTAAATAATCAGAACACATGCAGTTATCCATGAGGGAGATTTTAAATAAGATATTTTTTTAATTATGTTGAAATATTTTCTGTAAAAATAAAAACTATAGGAGATACCAGTAAAAACCTATGAGCTCTGGTAACAGAACAAGGTGATTTGTAGAGAAACATTTAATATTAATAAACACAAAAGCTGAAACAAAATTATAACTAGATGTCAGTTGAATTATCTAAAATATTTCAATTTACTCTATACTTGCCCATTTACAAAAACTGATTTGACACAATAAAGGAGAATTATTAATGTGATTATGAAACACATTCCAAAATAAAGTTTTACATAATTCTAATGTGACTGAATTTTATTTTGTTTTCAATTCCCGAATTCTTCTCGGCAAACTAAAACATTTCATACCAATATCATAGGGGTTCAAAAGTGTTACTGTCCAATGATTTGAGGGCCTTGATAAAATGCTGTCGAGCACTGAGAGTTTCTTTATGTGAAGCTAGATGGTGGATGTTGATGATGTATAGATTCAAATTCCGGTTCCAATATATGAATCCAACATATCAAAAATTCAAATAAACAAGTACAAAAAAAGATTTTAAATGAGACAGATTAGTATCTGTGATAATATGAAGTAACAAATTATAAAACTTTCAACAACAAGAGAAAGTCAATACCATTAAATAATCATCAAATGAGCAGTCAAATAAAATCTGAATGGACGGCTATAAATTTATTTATCTGCATATAATATGCTTATTTTTAGATTTTTATTCAATATTATATCGCTGCATAATTGTAAAAAAAAAGCCACATTAGAGTAACTCTAGTTATAGAAAAGTAACTATTAGGTATAGGAAATGACGCAGATAGTTTATAAGCCTGCCATTTTGCACGCTTGGTACGCACGAACACTAACATCATAGAACTATGGCAATCAAACAAGCTGAGAGAATTGGTTGAGTATTGACATAAAAATATGTCTCAAATTAACAATATCGCTCTAACGAACGGCGTTCCCTTTGAAATAATTGAATTTCCCAGATATTACTTATCGCACTTTAACACTTGGAGATTAATTTCTCGCTAAAATAATTTTGTAATGAAAAAATATTGGATTCCTATTTAAATCATATTTATATAGGGTATATAATTGCATTTTGGTCCATAAGAAAGCAATCCTAGTCGGTTACAGTATTTTTATATCTGATTGCTAACTTTAATTTACTACATACATTATGCTAATATTAATTATTTATTATGCTATACTGGAATGAATCGAGGACAAGTTACTTACTACTAGAAGCACCAAATTTTAGTATTATGTAAATTCTGTAAGATAATATTTCACAATAGAAGTTCTAATCTACAGATAAAACTAGATATTTCCAATGTCACATTTCAGTTCCATGCCGGGATATTGCAGATTCCGAAGCTACGGAAAATATGACTTAAAAACACAAAATAACGATTTAATACATAAAGTACTTAACTAAAACATGGACGAATGAAATGATGACGAAACCAAGAATCTTTATAAGCAATGTTTAAGGTATGTTTGTTATGTAATCTCGATTTCTCTGAATTTTAATAAAATATAAATAATAATAAATAATTTATTATATGAACCAAAAATTATAAATTCCCTTTTTAGATATTTTGCAATCATAATCAAAACTTCCCTAAGAAAATATATACATTCAGGCATTTTTTTATTTGATATTTTCTTCTGAAATTGTTTCGCTGAAGTACAACTTCTTACCTTTCCATTACAATGTTTATAAAGAAAAAAACATATCTTACAAACCCATCGAGCCCCATTATATCACTGAGACATCCAAATAAATAATGTTATTTCTTTATGGTACTAAGAAGCACATTGTAACATATTAATGTGTCATGTCAAGGTTGTCGATTAAGTACGATAAGTGTGGTGAGATGTGTTGAGCTAAGATCGGAGTGTCCAACCTGGAGCCATCTCTGCTGACATCTCATTGGTCCTTGCGCACCTTCTTTTTGCTCTTCTTAGCTACTTTTGCTTCAGTCCAAGTATCTGAAATTATAATAATAATATTGACACACTCTTACACAAATCATCTTGACCCAAACTAGGAGTAGCCTGTACTATATGTGCAAGACATGAGGGTGCATATGTTAAACTAAATTGGCATCAATAAATAACCAATAGGATGATGATAGATGATTGATACCTATTGAAAAATCATCAAACATAAATACTCAACTTTGATATACCTAATTAATAATCAGAACTTTAAAACACACCATTACAAAGTCCATGTGTAAGAAAACAAAATTTTTTTAAATAGAAGACTATAAAATTCCTACCAATAATCTTAGAACTGCAATCCAGATGAAAAAAATGTCATAATACATTCAGGTCAAAAATAAAAGTGTTAATTTAAGATCTGTCAAACCGAATTAATGACTGGAAAATCATTCAGCAAAAAAAAATCTAAAAAGAAAAAATAGCCAGAAAATCATACTATGGAAATAAGAAAGCTCTCAAATAACTCGAAACAAATAAGAAGTAAAGAGCCCATTACTCTAAAAAAAAATATGGAATTCGAGTTATAAATAGACCAGAAATATTGTAAGTATCATTATAATATCATCAAATAACACTAATCGCACTAACGATGTAAAATCTGCAAGGTGTTACGAGCGCAATTAGAAATGCAAAAGATTCCCAAAAAAAAAACGAAACACCACTACTAAGCACATTATTGGCAATAATACAAAAAATTTTGACTTTAGAAATGATGATAGATGATTTTAGAATGATGGACAAAAAAGTTTCCAATTCCAAGCCCGATTTGCAAAAAAACGGGCACCTAAAAATTTTCTGTACAACTATGGAAATTTTAAATAATGATTGTTGGTTACCATGGGTACATAATATACAATTCCGTAGAAACCGTTGTATGACTTAATAGTTTCTACCAAACCAACAGACAATATTACTATCCCATAAAGCCCGTCACACACTGATATTTAATGAGTAAACATCCAGCTAAATTTCTGCACAACATTGGCCACCATAATATAGCCTGGACTTTAGCCCAACGGAAGTTTTTATATATTCAGATATCAAAGTGTCAAAAAATAATAAACTATGTATATATTACTATGTAAATTTAAAAAATAAATTGGAAAAAAAATTTTTGTGGGTATAAAAAATTGATGTTGGCCAATTCTCAGACCTACCCGATGCACACAAAATTTCAAACAAATTGATTCAGCCGTTTCAGGGGAGTTTGGTAACAAACACCGAGACACCACACTTTTATACTGGGTGGCTGAGAAGTTGACGTCCAAAGCTAAAATTTGAATTTGGCTCATTTTATTGGCCAATGTTCTGGGAAGTTTTTAAAAATAGTTAGAAGCCATAGGCTCCTCATTTTTTTTTATACCTTGTTTTATGATGATATTTTCATGAATTTAGCTGGAGCAGTTATCTTGAACTTACGACTCAATTCTAAACTAGTCCTAATATTCATAGTTTCTTATGTGGTTATTGAAACTCTAGTTAATAATTATCAAAAATAAAATTATCAGTGTTCAAAAAAATTTGGAAAAATAAATCGTAGTCCTAAACCATAATTAGGTGAAAAAAGCGGATAAAAGGTGAAAAAAATTATTATCTCCTAAACTATGCAAAATCGTAGAACATACATAGGGGTTATTCGGATACTCATAACAATGAGGCTTTCAAATTTTAGCTTTGGACGTCTCGGCCACCCTGTATATAAGATAATTGTAATACAATCTGCCCCAGGCTGAGAGGTACCAATGACAAAAAGGATAGTTTGGCAAAATAAGTTCTTACCTCCAAGTTCATCAAACACTGGTCCAGACTTCTTCTCCTCTTGTTTATCAGAGTCTGAATTTTCTTCCGACTTTGAAACAACCTTGGCAACAGCCACAGCCTGCAAATAAATTCAAATAAAACAACTGATACAAATATATAAATTATGTATATAAAATATATATACGTCGTTGAATTAGAATATAAAAGTAATATGGCCTGCATGATTATATTCTACTCAGTGTATGTGGCTGAACTGATGGCGAATGTCATCTTTCAAAGTGTGTTTGAAGTTGTCACTGTGTACGTCACTGTCGGTGACGTGATTGAAGTTAGTTATTATTGTCCATCAGTAGAGCGCTCATTGAGAAGTCGCATTCGTCCTCAAGCTAGCGCCCGCGCCGGTTGTGCCCACTGATCGACTTAAAACAACATGGAGGATAACAACACCGTGACGCCCGATTTTAAATCCAAATAAATCTCCGAGATATTATATTAAATATATCTTCGCGCCTCAATAAGGCTACTGGAAACCCAAGAGCTGGCAGCTATTTCAGTTATCTGCCTATCTATCCAACGAGGAAATTCTGCCAGTATTCTTGGTACACTTATATGTTATGATAATTTATAGTTTCACTTTATGTAGTCATAGTATTGTATATATAGTTATAAGATTTGTACACAAATATATATCATGTATTTCTAAAAAAATATTTAGGATATATATTTGAATGAAAAAATAAAGTTATTAATGCAATGAAAAAAGTGTATAATAAAGTTCAGGAATGACTATATATATGAATATATACGTAAAATATGTGTGAATACTGCAAATGTCATGATAAACATAAAAAATTAAGTCACCATTCTTAGCATCTTGATATACCACTCAATGAGTTTTTCAAGGATGTTTCTTGTACATACAACCAAATTATTAAATGAAATTCCTTATACAGTTTCCAGGACAATATGACTGGCATATATGGCACCTACATAAAAGCATGTACACCAAATTAGATAAAAGGCAATGCTCCTGTGATTAATCTGGTGTGTGCAAAATATATTGAGTGGCATTAATTACCTATCAGAGACCATCAAATCAAAATCAGTTTATTCAAGTAGGTCACGAAAAAGACACTTATGAATGTCAAAAAAAATAAAATATTTTTCTTATAGAATCTACCGCTACTTCGTAAAGGGTTGAGCTAATGAGAAGAACTAGCAAGAAACTCATTGCCACTCTTTTATATCAAGATTTTCAGATCATTTCAATTACAATATAATATGTGAAATGTAAAATGATGCAACAAACACACTCAAACGTCAAACAGTCAATGTCTTACACGAGTAAGTCAAAAAATAATTGTAAATGAATACAAAAGTTATTGAGTACAGTAGCTGCATCATCCACATACACCATAAATCAATAAAGGTATTCTGTGAGCATTTTATAAGCGATAGTAAATAAATAAACATATATATATATCCATACATATACATTGATTATATACACAATAACTTTTAAGAATCTGAAACCGAGTCCCCGGCAACAGGATCACCCCGCCACCACAAGCAGCGCCCGTTCACGAGCATGACGCATGAGCCAGCCATCGCCTCCCTCGACCATATTTTAGGGAAGGGGACGACCCGTCCCATGTCGCCGCGACAAGCAGTGACATTTAAGCGAGCATGATGAAACCTGTTACGAGAACTCAGCAAACAACAATAAAATAATCCTAATACATCCATATAATCCTACATATCATGCAATACTCACCAAATACCTCTACTTACAATTTGACAATTCTGCTTAAACTTGTAATTCATATTATTTTTTTACTAACAATAATCAAAAGCTCAATCCTTTAGGGTAATCAAATCAAAATCACCTTATTCAGGCAGGTCAAGGAAATGCCTTTTTTTTTATATCCACCTCCTTTGAGGGTTGAGCTTTAATAAGAAGTGGCAAGAAACTCTTTGTGGCAATCACTCACACATCATTTCAGTTACAATATATGTAAAGTGATGCAGCAATAATACTCAAATTACAAATACTCAAAAAAAATTAAAAAATGTAAATTAATCCGTAAAAAACAAGAGCTATTGAGTACATTCACGGCCGACTACTACTGTATCAACAGTAATACCAGGCATGGTACAGTAGATGCATCAATTCACACACACCGTAAATAAATAAAGGTATTTAGAGACCATTTTATTAGCAATTATAAAAAAAATAGTTTTTTTTTAATTTTTAAACCATGAGGTAGAGTTTCCGGCTACAGGAGCATCCTGCCACCGCAAGCAGCGCCCGTTCACGAGCACGACACATGGGCCAGCCATCACCTCCCTCGACCATATTTTAGGGAAGGGAACGACCCGTCCCACGTCGCCGCCACAAGCAGTGACATTTAAGCGAGCATGATGAAAACTGTCACAGGAACTCAACCAAATAACAAAAAACAAGAATGTTCATCTAAAATATATTCAACAACACTCACTAAACACCTCTTCTCATAATTTGACCATTTTGCTTTTAGTATAAATTATCAATTTTTCAAAAATTATTCATAATTATAAATACTATTATATTTAAGGGTAACTAAAGCTCAAATCTTTTAGAGCAATTCATACCCATGCTTTCTTATCATCTAAATAATCCTTTAAATTGTTATATGATTTTTCCATAAGTTTATGTTTAATATAGGGTTTGAACTTGTTGAGGGACATTTCCATTATGTTCTCAGGAAGCTTATTATAAAATCTAACGCAATTACCGATGAATGACTTGTCGAGTTTACTAAGCCTAGAAGTGGGCATTAACAGTTTATTTTTGTTTCTAGTATTAATATTATGTTTTTTATATACCTTTTGAAAATTATTGCCATTTTTATGAACATACACTAAATTTTCATATATATATTGGTTAGAAACAGTCATAATTTTAAAATCTTTAAATTTAGATCTAAGCGACTCTCTTGGTCCTCTCGACTCTCTTATACCATAAATTGCCTGAACAGCTCTTTTCTGCAGCACGAAAATAGAATCAATATCAGCAACATTACCCCAATAATATAGCACACTTTATGTCCTTCTAATTGTATAAAAAATTTAAGTAGTTGGTAACATTTTATCATTATATCTAAATTAAGCCCAAAAGGATGGACTACCAGGGACCTACATAAAGCAAAACAGTAAAATAATCACATCGGGACAATGACTTACCTCTTTCTTCTTGTTTTGCTTTTCTTTATTCTCCTTCTTTTTGTTGCTTCTGAGATCTTTCACTTCAGTGTGTTCTTCTTCAGTGACATCATTTGCTTCAGTATTGGATATTCCCAGATCACGAAGTTCAGCCTATATTAACATAGAATTTAAATTTATACTATAACAATTTGCGTATTTCTATATGAACCATAATATTCATAGCACTAGTTAGTAATATACAAAAGAGACTTTTTAGCTACCTATTTTTATACATATTTATTAACCATGCCTTTGTAGGTACACATAATGTTAGATGTTTCACAAATCATAAAACCAAATTAAATTTATAAATTAAAACAATGGTACTTAATAATATACATTTTCATATGTCAGTACCTGCCTAAAAATTCTCTTAAATTGTTTCAAATACTACAAACAGTAGAATAGAATAGAAATATACTTATTCACTATAGGGGTCAGTTTTTATCATAAGCCGACTTCAATCAAAATGAGATACCAGGAATTCCTACTCCTTTATTTGTGATGTAATAAGCATGAGGTAGAATAGACACTATAGTTTTTTACCAGGAAGTCTATTTCAATGGCAAGGTGGGAACCACAGCAAAACACTTTTCTGCAGTGAAGCAGTAATGTGCAAGCATTATTGTGTTTAGATCTGAACAACAGTAATAAGACTTAACATCTTATATCTCAGTGACAAGCTCAATTATGGTAGCTCATGGCTCAATATTGGGTATAATCAAGTATCCCTACCGGCACTGGAGTTTAATATGCACAGGGTATCATTTAAAATCAGGTGAGCTACCTTTCTCATCACTTTTTCTCTATTTCTTCACTATCTGAGTAGCATTCATTTTCAGTAGTGTTAGTGATTTATATAACATAAAAAAATCTAAGTACTTAATAAATTTTGAGAAAATGTATAATATAATAAGTGCCTTTACGGCCTGGCCTGTAATTTGTAAGTCAATTAACAAAAATATCAAGTATTAATCTCACTTATTACCATATAATTAAATAGATTAAGCTAATATTTTGGTATGATTGATTCTTCTAGCAATTTAATATTTATGTTTGAATTTGTTTAAAGAAAAGTGCTTACCTCCTTCAATACTCTTTGCAATTCCTCTACTTGAGCTTGAAGTGCTTTAGTTGCCTCCTCATCTGCACCAGGTCCTACAACACTTATAACTTTGATTGCTTCCTCTGTATTATCAACAGGTGATGTGATCTCAACATCATTCTCTTTTGCCTTCTTTTTGTTTTTCTTGGTCTCCTTTATTGGACTCTCCTTTTCATTTCCCTTCACTTTTTTCTTATCACTCTTCTTGGGCACTTCCTCCCACAAGCCATCATCAAAGTCTGCTGGTTTCTCTACATCAGCTGCCTTGTTCTTCTTTACTTTTTTGGGTTCTACATCCTTTTTGACCAACTTTATTTCTGTCTTTTCTTTTTGTTTCGGTTTTTCAGTTTCTTTTACTTTCTCTTCTTTTTTCTCTTTTGATGGAGATTTCTTGGAATTTTCATTTTTAGTCTTGCCATCATCATTTGATGTACGATTAGGTGAAGACTTCTGAAATTTTTTTATTGTATGATTGTTATGCATAATATTCGTAGTATTTAACTTTTTGAAATTAATCGTTGTCAGTTAGATTTTAAATGAACAATAAATTACAAAATGAAATAATTATCTATAACATGTTAATTTTAAATATTTACCTAGTGAAAAGTTATAAATAAATCTAATCTCAGCTCCTAGGTGATCTAGGGAATAGGTAGAGTTCAGAGTGTTATAATGAGAAAAATTATACACACCTTTTCCTTTATTTTCCTTTTCTTGTTGGAAGATTTTCTGTCGTCTAGCACCAAGGGAAGTTTATCGAATTGCGGTTGTTCAGCCGTATGGAAACCGAACATAAATACAAGAGCCGTGCATACTAACACAACCGCAACGGCTGCAGCGGGAAAGAAAAATTGTGTGCTAGACACTTGCTTCAACAACTCCATATTTCAGTAATTATATTCAACTTTGACTTGACTTTAAGGTTGGCATAAAGTGTCGATAACTTGCGATAATGTCGATTAAATTTAATTCCCCGTTGATAAAAGCAGACACGGGGACATGATGACGCGGCTGTGACGTGCCAAATTTTTGCTGTAGACTTGTCAGTTGTTAATGTCAATTGTCAAGTTTTATACTTAGAGTATTGCTGTATTGGTAATGATATCAAAAAAAATCTGCAGCGATAGGGTCAAACCAAAACAATAAAATAGTGCATGCAATAAATTAACTACATATTCACAAGTAGTTAGTTATGAATATCTACATACCAAGATAGAATTCTTACTCACTTATTCAAGAGCCACCAACAGAATGAAAAAGCAATACAACAAGTATTAGGTGCTAATGATACATAATTATAATCACATTTATTGGCGGTGACTGCCAATAAAGACAAGCCGTAAAAAAGGTAAATTTAAAAATAAAAGGTATAAAAGAAATAAAGACGCCTTCATGCTATCATCTACCGTTGCAATGTGTGATTTAGTTATCCTTAAAAATTTGTTAGATAGATAGTCCGAACAAACAGATGGAATTTTCTCCACGTTTAATTCGTTGTATTGCCTTGTACTCGTAAATACTCAATCTATGTATCCTAGGGATGATGACCAAGATTGGTCCTGGGGGTTTGGTGAATCAAATGTGTGTTCAGAGTCGGTGAAGTACGGGAGAGAACCTAGATAGATATTCGAATCAAAAGATCCAAGTTACCTATTTATAAAAGGTTCTGCTTAAAAGCATGAATAGCAACATAGAGGTAAGTAATTAATAATACATAATAATAGATTGGTACCGCTCCCACTAAGGCTAGTCAAAAACCGTGCTCAAAACGAAAACATTGATACTCAGCCACTCACAAAAAATTAACACATGTTACACGGTGTCATCCTCGTAAACTGAATAATTGAATGAACAAGACAGCAGTATAGTAAAACAACATGTGAATGCGAGAAAAAACCGCAACCAAGTGAGTCTGGACACAGTATGTCTACTGTGTCCAGACTCACTTGTACCATACCATATGTACCAGTATGGAAACTAAGCCTAGTTGATATAATAGTACATGTACGTATCGTATACTATTTTTCCTATTAAGTTACGCAAAGTTCGACCACTATAAATATTTTCAAACAATCCCGCACGCTCACCACATTCCCGCACGCTCTTGTCAACGTGTAGATAAGTGGTACTTTGCGAACGCAAAATCGAACTTTGCGCACGGTAATTGGAATAATTATTTACCTACACGTGCGTACACTCCATTGAAGCAATACGGTTGTCAGGTTATTTTTCTAACCGACTTTAAAAAAGGAAGAGGTTCTCAATTCAACTGTATTTTTGGAACGAAGTTCCTTATGGGGCGTAAAAAGTAAAAAGCGTAAGATTTTTATGTATAGTGTATGTATGATGACTATACACTGTCTAATGCAATATTATAGTCTACATGATGACTGTTATGTAATATTTTTTAACAAAATATATTGAATGTTTTTTTTTAAATTTCGTTGAAATATTTTATTTGAAACATTGATGGAATTGAAACCATTGAAATATGTGTTTTTAAACTTTGTCCGTTGAAGTTTCACAACTACCACAGTCTTAAGAAACTCTTCCCTGCAGTCATCCCACGAACATGTCTTGACAGGGCGAGTGTCAATTAAGAACAATTAACATCTATTTCGAGATGCAAGATAGTGGTTACTAAATAATAAATAAAAGTTCTCAGTCTGACGTTTGCGACATTCTTTAAATTTTCTTCGTCCATCGGACAGGCAAAAAGTCCGAGCCCATAGAGGCATATTCGTTAATATTCAATAACAACGTTATATTGATATGTGTTATAATAATAATTTAATTATTTATTAATAACACAGCTTTAATTGATGTAAGTATATATTTAATGGTATAAATTAAATATTCTTTTCTTTCAACTTTATAAGAATATTTATTGTATACTGGATGTCCTAGAATAGGTGGGACAAACAAGGGCAAACGAAAATAACATATTTTGTCTGTGAGCTTTCAGATAAGCAAAAAAAGTATAATTTATTCATATATATTTATCTGTTTATCATTTCTAAAGTTAATTATAATTAAGTTTTACTTCAATCGCGCATAATATGATTATAATTATTACACGCACACACTTTTTGTTACTTACATAATATTTGGTGACTTTAAAACAGATGCAACTACTAGGTGAATATACCTTAGGAAATTAGCGCTGTGCGCGCTGAATTGCACTTAAATTGTATCGAAGCAGCAGTCAGTTCATTTTGCGGAGAGCTTAGAAACTTCTCGCCATTTTTGTATGGTATTGTTTTGCATGCTGCCAACTACATTCTTAGTGCACACATTAGCCTTGCATCCCGTTCCATTAAAATTACTTGAAATTTAAATAAAAAAAAAGCAAACGACAATGCACGGCATGATGATTGATGAAACTTTTGAGTTTTGACTTGACAGTTGACACACCAGAGCTGGTGCATAACCTCAAATAATTTGAGGTTAATTTTTGTTATCATTTAAATAGTTATATATTGAATTATTACTTTGACAACTCAATATACATAATATTCTGTAGTTTTTATATTAGTGGATAATATACAACATAATGGGTAAGCGCAAAAATAAAAAAAGTTTCGAAAGCGAATCAAATGAAATAGATACTGACAATGTTATTGACGAAAATATTAATATGGGTGAAAAGCATATAGATGAAAATATATCGGATTCAGAGTCTGAATCAAAACCTAAAAAACCCAAAAAAAAGAAAAAGAACAAAGAGCCCATTCCATCAGAAGAGAGTTCATCTAAAAAAGGAAAAAAATCAATCCGTCAAATGAAAAAGGAAAGATATGCAGAAAGGCAAGCCGAAGCTGCAGCATTGTCGAAAGACCAGTTTAAGACTCAATGTCTTAATTATTTGTCCCAATGGAAACATGACAGACAAAATTGGAAATTTATGAAAGTAAAACAAGGTTGGCTATATAGAAATAAGTTTTCAAAGCAACTTGTTCCAGAATCTTTATGGCCCGTTTTAGTAGAATATTTTGATTCTGCTCAAGGAAATATTAGAAAAATGTTATTGGATGATGCAAATAAGATTATCAAACAAATGGATGACTGGATGGAATCGCAAGACAAGAATAATGAAGATGAAACGGAAACCAATGATTCTAGTAAACCTGATGATATTGTTTATAATAGAGCCAGGAATTTAATACAATGTTTACAAGAATAAAAAACTTCTTTTTTTTCTCTCTACATTTATATAATCATTAAAATACTAATCAATGCAACAATAACAATAAATATTATTTATTTTATTTCATACACACAATTTATGCTTTAACTTTTAGTTCAGTGTCCTCTGATGCAAATTGCTCAATCCATTTACGTAGTTTGTCAGTATCTTGTAGACCTACAAGACGTTGTTGTACTTTCCCATTTTTTATAGCCACAAGAACAGGAACAGAACTCACTTCATAGTCAAGGGCGAGATCTGTTTGCTCATCTATGTCAACTTTCGCCAAAATAATTTTTCCTTTATTTTCGGAAATTATTGATTCAAGACGAGGTGTGAGAAGCTTACAGGGGTTACACCACCTGTAAAATGATATTTTTATGGTATCATAAACGGTATTGATTAATATTTGATAGGTTATATTAGGCCAAATATTAAAAAACAAGTAAATAAAAATTTTACAATTTCTTACTGCATTAACATTTAGCAATAAAATAAAACTTACGTAGCGAAAAAGTCGACTATGACCGGCAGTTTACTATTGATTACTTTGGCTTTAAAATCATCACTACTCTGGATTTTCACTATCTCACAATTAGCAGGAGTTAGTGTAAATTTTCTGAAAAATGGGGTCGTCGTATCATAGTAGCATTTGCGGAAAAAAAGTGATGTTGCATTCCTGGTCAACATTTTTATGAATTATGTCAGATAAAATTTATCACAACCGGTAAAAACTTGATGGATACAATAATTATTATAAAAAAAACTAGTGCAAAGCTAATATTGACTCAAAGAATCTTTTTACTCCGAATAATGATTATTATTTAATTGTAGATAATGTAGATCAGATTTCAGAACTATTCGTGAGGTAATGATAGGTATCGTAATTTGTAATGACCACAAAACACGTAAATCGTAATGATGATGATGATAGATGAAGATTGAAGACAGAACTTAGAATATATATAACATTAATCTAAGGGACAGAAGAATCACAAGTCACAACTCCTCGATAAAAGTATTGAGGTCTCAGACAAAAAAGGTACTATAGATAGATAAATGATAAATCAAACCATGGATCCGGCGTAACAATAAAATTTAAAGTCGCTGTTTTTTGTCCATTATTTTCGACTAGGTGTCGAATTTTGTTAATTTTCCTTTTTATACTGTCGACGAATTGTTTTTATTCAAAGATAGTTTAAATGAAGATTTCCTAGATATAGATATATGGGAATCGCAGATATAGAAGATAAACATTAAAATATGAGTAATAATGTGACAGAGACACATACATAAGTTTATGAGTGAGTTTAAGCGAGATAATCTACAATATCCGCTATCCCTTTCGCGCATGCATTTCGCCCAATAGATGTGCTCCCAACAAACAATGGTTGCCATGGTGCAATACAATTTAATTCTAATTGAATTAAGTCTGATTGGTAATATGTATTTATTATTGCAGTTATTATTAATGGGACGTTGTTTCTATTACGTTGTACAAATCGTCCAGCACGAAAACATAAAAAATACAACACACGTCACGGACTATCGCCACATTAATAAGTTAAATGGTACAGAGGCATGTGTGAGTGTCCACTGGCCGCTCGTTGCGTACGCGGTGAGAACCGCAAATAACCGGTTGACGATCGCACAGCCAGTTGACAATCTCAAGTTTAGCACGACACGTGTATTGTTATATTAATTGCAAGCTTGAATATTTTAACGTAAAAAGTGATGTTATACTATTAATAGGGTTGTTTACTGTACTGTATGTAAGTAAGTAAATATTTGATAATATTTATATTTGTATGATCGTTTTGACTATGGAAAGAGATTACATCACGGTATATTTTCACTATTACATTATTATAGGTCTTACTTAACGTCTGTTTGTAGGTTGGTTGGTATTTAACTATGTAGGTATTTATGTAAGTTCAGTTCAAATATTGCAAGTAACGTTTATAAGACTTCCCGATACCTGATTGAGCTAAAATTTGTACACCTGCATAATTTGGGTAACAATGCAATAAAATTATATTATACATAACCTAACGCTGCAGCCCGGATTTTCACTTCAATAGGGAACTCTTCAACGGTTAGTAGATGAAACATTCATAAAATTTTGTATGTAACTTTAGTTTTGATATCTAATCACGTTTTTACTAGGAACTGTTGATGCAGTGATGATTGTCGTCTGACGAGGTTTCTTAGTAGTTAGTAGCAAGGACGCGAAACTTTGCATGTAAATATAATTTCGTTTCAAAAATAATCATATTTAGTGTTAATTCTGCCAATCGTCACAAAAAGCCACTGTGGCACGTGTTTCGCTTGCACGAAGCATCAGGAGCTTTTGACTTGCCAAAAGCTGGAACTAGACATCTATTAATTTTCTTAATCGTTTGCCAAAGATGATCTCCACACGAGGGAACTCCTCAACGGCTAGTAACACGAACATGAGACCTTTAATATGTGTTTAAGCTTAAGTTAGAAAAGCATTTTTAAAGAAAGGCTATCAACATCAATACATGCTTCTTATTTCTTGCTTTTCACTACGTTATCCACTACTTACTAATATATAGAAATGAATACTTACAATTATGATATACATAAAAGTATGGAAGATTGTGTCTTTGATATGCCATGCGAGTGTTTCTCGTTAGATTTTTTAAAAAAATACTTTATATTAGATTAAGTATATACCACACCGTTAAAATAA
Organism: Leptidea juvernica; assembly: GCA_949711755.1. Taxonomy (NCBI): domain Eukaryota; kingdom Metazoa; phylum Arthropoda; class Insecta; order Lepidoptera; family Pieridae; genus Leptidea; species Leptidea juvernica. The sequence goes on from CATIXQ010000008.1 coordinate 10,872,061, forward strand.
ACAATAAATGATTATAAATCAAAAAGTTACAAAGTAAAAATTAATAGAGTAGGTTATTTGTAAATTTATATTAATAGATGTTTTAAATCTTGCATCTAGGTTTATTTAATATCGTTGATCAAACCCAATAAAAATGTTTTGTTTAATTTATCTTAAATTTTTGTGACAACCATACCTCTGTACCGTTTATTTACTCAAATGCTTTCGCTTTTTCATTTACATACGCTGACAGCGAATCGTACGTAGTGATTAAAATCTACGATGGGAATACATAGTTTAGTAGAGGCTGAATTTATTGAACCTCATTACTTTATTAAAAATAAATGAATTTATTCTATTTGCATGGATTGTAGTAACACAGCATTTGAATCGTTATTGCGCAGAAAATTATGTCAATAAATTGCATACAAATAATTTATTGCCCGTATAATTTAAAACATATAATTTAATACATTTTTGCAATACAACAGATACATTACATTATCTTTAAATACTGTTTAAAACAAAGTCACTCGTGTCGTCTGTCAGTGTGTCTGTCATGATAAACTCAAAAACTACTGAACTAATTTAAATACGGCTTTAACTAATCGTCTAATTTCAACGTACTCGGTGCCTATCGAGGTTAGGTCACAACCCTGGTACGACCTTGGGTCGTTTGGGTCCTTTTACCTTGGGTCAATACGGTGGTGTCTAACGATCAAAATACCAGCGAAGAAAAAAACACTATAAACATGCCTCCAGGTCCCTCAAAAGAGTTATTTCCGAGCTGAAGTCAAAGTACATAGGAAGATTAGGCGAGAGACTATAACACTTACCCTCGGGAAGTCCTTCGTTTTGGCCATTCGCCAAGACTGTCCAAGGAAATTACTGCCTGCCTGTCATTTCACCACTGTGCACTATGACTAGGACTATGACTCGCCGCCTCATGATACTGCTTCCTGTGCCCCCTTTTCACGTCCAACTCGACTCTCGATGACTAAGATGCACGTCCACCGGCATTCCAGATTCCAGCATGGTACCATGGGGTGTACCTTGGACATAAATATATTTTGAGTGGGCCCTTGGCATTTTTATTCTCCTGTGATTTCTCTGGTGTTGCAAGATAAGCCGTGTAGCGGTGATCACTTAACATCAGCTGATCAGTACGCTCGTTTGCACTCTTGTCAATTATCAAGGTAGATATTATATCCTATCTATAGTTAGTGAACGTAGTAGTTAAATTCATTTTGATAGCTAGAAACTAGAGTTGAGACGTACCTACTACCTATTATTAATTATACACTCTATAAAGTCTCTAGTTCATATTCCTATAGTATTTGCTACCATAAGAACTTAATACATTATTAAATCTGCAGAAAATCTGCTTAGGAAATATAAATATGTAATATAAGATAGAATATGGTGGTTCCAATTTAGTCTTGTAGGCTACGATAGAACATTTTCCTAAATTAAAACGACTTAGTTGATGTGTAATCACTCCGCTTCCAATTTACTTGGCGTCCGCACTTTGTTCGTGACGAGCGTCTACGGATTACATTGTAATAGGTACACTTAATGACTAGGACACGGAGTACGCGACAATTAACACGATAAATTTAACAGAGGCGGCGGTGATTGTAAATGCCCTATCTAATATTAAAAAGTAGATCAAACTATATAGGATGGGTAATAGGATTGATTTATAATCAAGTATTTCATTTCAGTAGGTGTTGAAAAATGCATAACAGTCTAACCTAAATATAATTAAAAATTCACCTTTATACCTAACACCTACATATCATATCAGAAGGAAGACCACTAATAACAATATAATTTATATAATAATAATTATTATGCAAGAGGCTGATGAATATTATTAGCTAAGCTGATTACAGCCATCTATGAACTCATCGAAACGTGCGACCCATTATAATTCTACGTCAACACTGCGAGTCCTCGTTGGTCAGATTGAATCCAATTTAGTCATGTGTGATCATCCAACCCCGTAGTTACAGTTTTTCTGCAGCAACAATGTTTCTAACTTAAGTTAGATTACTGGGCAAAATGCTACTAGGCACAGCACACTTTTACCCTAACGAGCTACTACTAGGTGTAACGGTGACTGACGACTGTGAATTGTGAAATGTGTGAATCAAAAGTGACAGTGGCGTCTGACGTAGGAACTAACAATGCTACAAGCTACTATAGATAAAGTACTTGTAGTAGAAGAAATAAAGTTTGTCAGGAATTAGGATTGAGGATTCAATCTCGCGAATGTTAATTGCATAGCCATTATAAAAGTTTAATAACGTCTTATTGTTTTATCCTGAGTATTACGTAAAAAGATGTATTCCAGTGATGATTATAACGAGGTAAGAAGATTATAGCTCATTTTACATTTGTATCGTTGATTGCATGGCATAACCTTGTTGTTGCATCTCTGATATATGTAAAATAAATATTTAACAATTTTGTTTAAAGAATATTTTTTATAAAAGAACAGTATTCAAATATTCAGTTGATGATTTCACAATATTCCCCAACAGTATTTGTAGGTAGATCAATCAGTGTAGGTTCATTCTATCTAGAATCTTTAAGCAGGCTGTGCGTACCTATACATCCTGTAAGTACTCGAGTATAGTATTGTAGCTGTAGAAACAGTGGAGAAGCTGTATATGTCAGTGTTTATGTGGTCTTTGAAGATAAAATGTGTGATAATTTGGAGACATTCTGGTTCTTCATGAATATTCACTGTGATAATACTGTTTCCTTCAAATGCCTACTTAATGATATTATAAATGTTTCAGGGTGGCTATGAATCATATGGTGATTATGAACCACATACAGGTGATCCTCAATATGACCTTGAGTTTGATAGATCCTCCTACTATCAAATGCCAGAATTGGTAAAATATATTTCACAAAATTTAATTTATTTTAATAGTTATTCATTTATGAAACTAATAATATAACATTTTCAGGTTAAGAAATTTCTTGTTTACTTTAGAAACATGATAAACGAGGGTGTTACATATGAAATTCTTAATCTTTATGAGAACACTTTTCCGAAGTTGACTGAACAATATTTTGAGAACACTCCATGGCCTGATGAAAAAGAAGTGGCTCCTCTAGTAGACAATGATCAAGTGAGAATTTAGTATTTGTATTCTATATTTAAATTGGAGCAATAATCATGGTATATATGAACCATAGAAAACATTTGAAGTTTGTAGATCCAAGATTGTGTTTTTCAAAAAGTATTTTCATATTACAGCATTATTTTGTTTTCTGTGACTCTATTGTATCACATTACTCATGGTAGTAAGTTTCTGTCTTTCCAGTAGAAGATTATAGTATACATATTCATTAATTTCATATGTTAGCAATTTATAGATGATCCTGGGCTCACTTGATGGAAATTTATCAAATCATTACTACATTATGTGCTTGATTAGATTTGAGATCAATAAAAAAAAACATATCTACTGTAGGTAGTAACTACTGTATAGTAAACTCAATTATGTACGGTTAATTAAGTCATTGATTAAGTTTGAAGTTCTGTATAATATATATGAAACATATTATGTAAGATTTTCTATAATACATTGTGTTGGATGTTGACAAATATATAATTGCATTTATTAATACTTTGAAATCAACACTGACAAGTTCTGATTTGTTAAAATTACTTAATAATTCTCTCTATTTTTAATTAAAGAATGCATTTAAAATGTCTCTTAAATTTTTGATGTTTATTTAGTAAGTTAAATATTCTATTTTGTAAAATAAAATATTGAGCTTGAATTGAATATAGTAATTAAAAACTATTTATTATTTGAAATAGTGTGATTCATATTTTTATAATGCTTTGTTTTATATCTCTAGGTGTTTATGATTCTCTATAAAGAGTTATACTTTCGGGATATCTATGCTCGTGTACCTGGAGGACCCAAGCCGGAGCAACGATTCTTATCATTCTACAACTACTGTGATTTGTTTAATTACATACTGTCTGCTGAGACTCCGGTACCCTTAGAATTGCCAGACCAATGGCTTTGGGAGCTGGTAGATGAATTTGTTTACCAGTTCCAATCATTTGCACAGTACAGGTATTATTATTGAACCTTTCTATTTTAATTAAAGAAGTATTATCAACATTTACACACTGAGTGATGTCCCAGCTCTTTTCTAAAACTCATAATTATTTATCTGTGGGCCTGTGTTTTAGAGTGTCCATGGTAAATCAAGGATAAGCTAATAGATTTAGTTCTACAGCATATGTGGGTGAAAAAATTTGACAATTAACTGAAATATATATGGTGTGACTAGTTTACATTAGCTATTTTCATATTATGTCCGATTGTATATTATTATGAAGCAGTGCAGCCTATACTTGGGCTGACGTGTAGGTACAGTCCTCACCCCTTAAGCGCCACTTCCACATGCGAGTTCGGCGATACGAGTGACAATGTGATCAAAACCTTAAAGTATCACCGAGGCCTGTCACTGCAGATAGGGTCGCCTACTGCTCAGAGCGCGCCGATCGCGCTTTTAAACAAACTCTTTCAAGAAGACAATATTGTATAACGAGCATTGATAATAGATACAACTAGACTTCCAATCGCCTATTAAAAGGTCGTCTAAAAATGTCCGGACGGCGTGGTATACATTAACTTATATAGATAACATTAAAACATTCATTCGAATTAAAACCTTATTTTGTGCGAGTAATGTTCAAAGCAAGAACAATGTGTTTTAGTAATTATTTAGCAAAATGATTAGAAACGTCAAGTCACACGTCAAATTTGTTAATTTAAAGATGAACTTACCTGAAATACGACACTCCATCCAAGTTTGCATAGGCTGTTTCACTGAACTCTTTGTTATACGCTACACATAGTGTTCTATTCAAAGCCCGTGCGAAACACAATTGAACGAAACTCTGCATAATAGAAGCGTGGGCAGAGTTTTGCTTCGGACACATTTTGAGCGTGATTGTTATTCAAGTTGTTTTTTTTTTTGGAATAGGAGGACAAACGAGCGTACGGGTCACCTGGTGTGAAGTGATCACCGCCGCCCACATTCTCTTGCAACACCAGAGGAATCACAAGAGCGTTGCCGGCTTTTAAGGAAGGTGTACGCGCTTTTTTTGAAGGTACCCATGTCGTATCGTCCCGGAAACACCGCACAAGGAAGCTCATTCCACAGCTTTGTAGTATGAGGGAGAAAGCTTCTTGAAAACCGCACTGTGGAGGACCGCCACACATTCAGATGGTGGGGATGATATCGTAACTTGTGCCGTGTCGTGCGAAGGTGAAATTTGGCGGCAGGAATCAAGTTAAACAGCTCTTCGGAACACTCCCCGTGATAAATGCGGTAGAAGACACACAATGAAGCGACGTCTCTACGCAACGCCAAGTGATCCAGCCGTTCATAGAGCACTGAGTCCCCGACAATTCGAGCTGCTCTACGTTGCACGCGGTCAAATGGATCGAGCGGATACTGGGGTGCACCAGACCAGAGATGACAGCAATACTCCATGTGTGGCCGGACCTGCGCTTTGTAGAGCACTAGAATGTAGGCCGGCTTGAAGTATTGCCGTGCTCTATTGATAACGCCCAGCTTCTTCGAAGCCAATTTGGCTTTGCCCTCCAGATGCCCACGGAATTGGCAATCGCTTGAGATTTCGAGACCCAGTATTCCGATACTAGGCGCGGCTTTAAGAGAAGTGTTCTCGAAGAGCGGTGATACGACAAATGGGGTTTTTGTAGTGGTAAACGCGCAAACTTGAGTCTTCTGGGGGTTAAATTGGACAAGGTTCAATTTACCCCATTCCGCGACCTTCTCGAGAGAGGACTCGATAGAAGACACAAGTTTCTGCCGGCACTGGTCGACGATTTCCCGAGAGAGACCTGCATGGCCCGTGTATACGGCATCACCAGTGCTGTCATCTGCATAGCAATGCATGTTGGAGGTGTCCAACATATCATTGATATGCAGAAGAAACAGCGTAGGAGATAGCACACAGCCTTGGGGCACTCCAGCATTCACGGGCTTCGGGTTCGAGCAATATCCGTCGACAACGACCTGTATGCTACGCCCAGTGAGGAAGCTGGAGGTCCACTTGCACAAGCTCTCGGGAAGCCCAAATGATGGAAGTTTTGAGAGGAGCGCCTTGTGCCATACACGATCAAAGGCCTTCGCTATATCCAGGCTAACTGCCAGGCCTTCCCCCTTGCTTTCAATAGCCGCCGCCCATCTATGTGTTAGGTATACCAGAAGATCACCTGCCGACCGTCCATGGCGAAAGCCGTACTGTCGGTCGTTGATCAACTGGTACCCTTTAGGTATAGTAAAAGCTGGCGGCTAATTATGCTGTCCATGATTTTGGAGAGCAGGGAGCTGATAGCAATAGGCCTGTATTCGCCGGATCCGAACTGTCTCCTTTTTTTTGGATCGGATGGACAAGGGCTGACTTCCATGAGTCAGGGTCTACGCCTTTGGAATAAGAGTGCCGGAATAAACGCGTTAGCATCAGCGTCAACTCAGGGGCACACGTTCTAAGCACGATTGGAGAAATGCCATCCGGCCCGCTCCACTTCCTGACGTCCAACGAAAACAGAGCTCGCCTAACAGTTTTCTGTCTGAACTGTACTTCAGGCATAGAGCTCTGACACCGCGGGATGGTCGGCGGTGTTTTTCCGTTGTCGTCAAGAGTCGAGTTGGAGGCGAAAAGAGCGCACAGGAGCTCGGCTTTCTCTTTTGCCGTATGGGCCAGGGTGTCATTCCTCATGTG
>CATIXQ010000008.1:10883835-10987520 GCA_949711755.1 Leptidea juvernica
ACGACCTCCGGCGTTCCGCGCCGGTGCTCTAACCAACTGAGCTAACCGTTCGAGTACCGCCTCGCTATAAAATTCTGTTTGCTTTGTTCAACTCTCAGGTTGTGGCTTCATCTACAATCCTGTAGTAGATCCCTACTTTACAGTTGATAACCTGCTCAACCTAATATCACCTAATATCGTGGGTTCGAGTCCCGCATCGTTCATAAAATTTTGTTTTTCAAATTTTATTTGTGTATTAATCCTAAAAGTGAGGGTTATCACTTTAAAAACATAATTCCTATATTGATTTGACGTAATCATTATGCACGCAAAGATTAAAGGGTGCAAACGTGATTTAATAGTTATTTATGCAACTGTTGTGTAATAAGGGTTATTAAAACACGAATGTATAATAAACCAACAAAACGGTAACCACAGTAGGAGTGTATCACGTGAGTGTTTTAATACCTAATTATCAACAGTTGCATACAAGATTTTATCTACACCCAGAATATGAATCCTCTAAAAGATTCTGAAACAGTTAGCTTACTGCTAACATTAAAACACCAGTCCTAGTAGTACCCTAATATAATTCATTACTGAATATATATATATATAAACTAAGTATTGAAACAATTATTTATTTTAGTAGTAATTTACATTTTGTATAGTGCAATAATTAAAATTCACTCGAATATAATGTTCTTTTGCAGCGTTTAAAATGAATCGCTCATTTTTTGTAAACAAAACAATAAAAATATTGAAGAAAAATGGCGGGGATTCGAATGAACTACTTTTTTTTACGGCGAAAAAAAACATAGGAGTGTTGTTATGAAATTCAGTACAACATTACAACACTCGTTGGGATGATGTAATGGTTATTAGAACATTGGGTGTTTTAATGTTGGCAATAAGCTAACTGTTTTAGAATTTTTAATGGAGAATTTAAAGCATGGGTGTAGATAAAGTTATTATTCTCATTCTTACGACGCCGTACGCGGCTGATAGAAGCAGAGCTGTATAAGTGTGACGAAAATTGTTCAGCGAAACGCGAATGGAGCTGAATAAGTGCGCGTAGTCCCTTGAACTAGGAATCTCATTCCTGCATATATATTGTCAATGGATTTTTATGCAATGATATGTAATCTCTAAGGATATTTGTAACTCTGTTCGTTGGCTTGATCAATGTGTCATGATGCTTTGAAGGAAAGAGAGTACCAACAGCTTTCTCAGTGGCGTGATGGTTGCAATTACTAGTAACAATTACATCGCCTTTTTTGAGTCTGCCCACTAACATCGTGTCATAACATAACCGTACTATGAACTTATTAATCCCGGATTGAAATACGACATACTATAGCCGAACTATGATGTGCTAGAATAAATCATCAGCAAATCACATATTATGACAACAAAATTTGTTGATGCTCCGGGCATTGCACGCGACAGTGATTTTGGATGATCGAAACCGTTTTTCCTGTCACGATCCTAACATGGTCATAATATGAGACGATGTAGTGGTCAGACGCCATTAAGGGCTATATTCCACCGGGACACGACTGTGGTTTCCGTAACCTACCAAACTAGACACACCATGCAGACACCAGAGTCATGACGCGTCCCAGCTGGTCGCCAATAAATTGGTTGCGCAACCATATGGACACCAGGTGAGTAACTCCCTATAGAGGTGTGGCGACTGGTTGCGCCACCGTGGTGTCCCATTGAAATATAGTGAGATAATTTGATAAGATGAGTGAAGCTGCCCTGAATGAAGATGAAAATAACTGAAACTACGAATGAAAATTACCAGTGGGAGGCTCCTTTGCACAGGATGCCGGCTAGATTATGGGAACCAGCCTATTTCTGCCGTGAAGCAGTAATATGTAAACATTACTGCGTTTCGATCTGAAGGGCGCCGTAGCTAGTGAAATTACTGGGCAAATGAGACTTAACATCTTATGTCTCAAGGTGACGAGCGCAATTGTAGTGCCACTCAGAATTTTTGGATTTTTCAAGAATCCTGAGCGGCACTGCATTGTAATTGGCAATGCGTATCAATTACCATCAGCTGAACGTCCTGCTTGTCTCGTCCCTTTTCATCATAAAAAAAATTTGATGCGCCGGGGGTTATTATGTGAAATATCCAATAAAAAATCACACAACATGGGTTAATTTGTGTTTAGGTTTACGCTGCCGGTGGGGATCCCGACTCAGTGGCTGGAGAGTTTGGTCGTCACTCATTGTACAAGATGCTGGGGTACTTTTCCCTGGTGGGACTACTCCGTCTACATTCTCTACTCGGCGACTACTACCAAGCCATTAAGGTACATTTAAAATAATTTATTATTAACTTCAAAATTGATTAAAGAAACAGTGGCCTGGCCGCACCTTATTGCACTAATACTATGTAAATGAGATAGCTTGTGTGCAAAAGTGTAACGGCCTTAAAAATAAACTTGGTATAAAGTTATAACTGATGTTAAACAAAGAAAATGCAAAATGTTTACAATATCGTTGACAACACTGTAATAGTTATTTTTGCAACTGTTGTGTAATAAGGGTTTTAATACCTAATTATCAACAGTTGCATACAAGACTCTATCTACACACAAAATATGAATCCTCTAAAAGATTCTGAAACAGGTTACTGCTAACATTAAAACAGCCAGTCCTAGTAGTAACCTAATATCATCCATTACTCATTATATACAAATAAACTAAGTATTAATGAAAGAATTATTTATTTTAGTAGTAATTTACATTCTGTATAGTGCAATAATTAAAATTCACTTGAATATTATGTTCTTTTGGAAATTAATCGCTTTGCAAACAAAACAATAAAAATATCGAAGAAAAATGGCGGGGATTCGAATAACCTACTTTTTTTTACGGCGCGCGACGTTCTGGTAGTGTGGAACGCGCATAAACGAAAATGTTCTTTTTTTGAAATTCATACAGATGCCACGCATCGAGCAATAAGAATGTGGCTGTCTGTTAAAACTCTGAACATGAAGGGAATGAAAAAAAAATAGGAGTGTTGTTATGAAATTCAGTACAACATTAGAACACCCTTTTGGATGATGTAATGGTTATTAGAACATTGGCTGTTTTAATGTTGGCAATAAGCTAACTGTTTCAGAATCTTTAATAGGGGATTTAAAGCATGGGTGTAGATAAATACAATAATAATTCTGAAGTTTTTAGAATGACAAGCTGCCTCGCAAATAAACGCGGGAAACGTTATACGTCCGAACAAACCATTCGTAAGCAAAATGTCAATTTTATTTGTAAGGCCGTAAAGGTTTAATGGACTTAACCACCGTATAACACTTTTCAATTTGCAATATTTTTTGCAACCATTGAAAATATGTAGGTTAAGACGGTTACCTCAGTTGGTTAGAGCACCGGCACGGAACAGGGAGGTCGCGGGTTCGATTCCCGCATCGTTCATAAAATTTTGTTTATCAAATTTTATTTATGTACGTTAAAAGATACCTAAAAAGGTTATAGAAGAAAAAAAATATTTTACTACATGACTTGTTTAAAATTTTATTGTAATAGGTTTATGTTTTTCTTTATAAAATATTTTCATGCCTCATCTGGACTCACCCTGCATTCTGACAAAGACATTTCATGAAACTTCTACAATCACGTATTATGCCAAAAATACTTTCATATGTCGCTTATCAGGTAGCTATTACAAACTGTTTAATCAACATTGATATATTTTCTTCATAATTCATGATATAAAAAAGATTGATAAGAATAAAAACATGTTACTCAAAAGTAACTTGCTTTAACTAAACCCATTTTTAAAAACACTTAGCTTAAATCTATATAAAATTGTAACAAAGTAAAATTTGTACTTATCTAATATATAAAATTCTCATGTCGCGGTGTTTGTACTTAAACTCCTTCGAAACGGCTTGACCGATTCTCATGAAATTTTGAGTGCATATTGGGTAGGTCTGAGAATTGGACAACATCTATTTTTCATCCCCCTAAATGTGAAGGGTGGTCCACGCCATTTTTTTTTTAATTTGTTTGATTATGAGTCAGCAATACATACAACTTCAAAATTTCACCCATCTACGATCAACAGTTACTTTTGTATCGCGATTTCAATATCGGCAATACAACGCTAGTAACTTATATATTTAATATTTTTTTAAAGAATACTGCTATATTGTGTTCTACAAACAATACTGAAGCCGAAAAGTATTTTAAGTGCAGAAATTTTGTTGTACGTATGTCCGGGCAAAACGGTAAAATACTGAATATATTTAATTCTTATTAAGTATTAATATTAACAAGATGTTGGGACAACATATTGGCCAAATATTATTCAATAGATTCACGTATCTGCTGCTTTGTCCACGCGGACGACGCCTTGGGCAGAAATTTGTTGTTAAATAAACTCCAAAACCACGTCTTAAGTTTTCTTTACAATATCGATAAGCAGAAATAAATGTAACTTTAGGTATTTTCCCCGCAAAGCAATAACACTTCTTCAAAGACCTTTTCGAAAAACTGTTCTCGGCAATAACTCACCAATTTCCAGGATGTCTAAAATACTAAACGATAGCTGCAAACATTTGGATCCTTTCGGGGACTCACTCAATACATTCCGAAGTAAAATTTTATTATGTGATAAATTAAATAATTTGTAATATTAACGAAATATATTTTATATTTAACTGATTTCAATTTAGCGAACTACCTAGAACTATTTCATCGTGTTTTTTTTTTCGGTAATAAGTTAAGTTCGTTTTTTAAATTATATATAAGTACTTCATTTGATATAAATATTTGTAAGCTTCATAATAATTGCATGCTGTATCTACCTGAAACGATAATGCATTTAGAATTAACTTTAGATTAAATATATTATTGTTGCTTGAATTAATGTATTTATCACTGGTGGATCGAATAAATAAATATATATTTTTGTTATCATATTATTGTGAACTTAATCTATGTGAAACTATAAAAGGAATAAGAATATATGTATATTGTGGAAGGAGCTGGACTGGTTGGAATGACTGGCCAACACTGCACGCAAAATGAACCCAACTTAGTGGAATTGCGGTAACAGGATCCCCTCTACAAATCCCAATACTATAAAAACAATAGTGTAACAGTGTAAGACATTAACTATTTGACGTTTGAGCGTGTTTGTTGCATCATTTTATATTGTAATTGAAATGATTTGTAAATCGGTAATAAATGTAAACCCTATTATTAATATTATAAATGTGAAAGTTTGTATGTCTGGATGTATGTTTGAACATCTTTAACGCAAACACTACTGATTGGATTTTGATGAATCTTTGCGATAATATAGCTTACACACCAGAATAAAATATAGGCTATAATTTATAAAAATATTGTGTGAATTATCTATACATTGAAGTAAAATTGGAGTGTCTGTTTGTAATATTGAAATAACCGTTTTTTACTAAATGTATATTATGAATACATATACACCAAAAGTAACATTTTTTACAAAATTTGTCCGTCTGGCTGTCTGTCTGTTTGTTCCGTCTAATAATCAGGCGACTTTTATTGGCAGGTGGCTGATGTAATAAGGAGTAACTTAGGCTACGTTTATTTTAGAAAAATAAAGCAATGTCCAAGAAACGGTCTAACTCTAAATATAATTTAAATGGCAAAACAACGTTTGCCGGGTCAGCTAGTCTTGATATAAAAGAATGAGTTTCTTGCTACTTCTTCTCATTAGCTCAACCCTTTACGAAGTAAAGGTAGATTCAATAAGAAAAATTTCTTTATTGTCATTCATAGGTGTCTTTTCCGTGACTTACGTGAATAAACTGATTTTGATTTGAATATATAAACGTATCTTCTATGATTATCGAAGGTCCTGGAGAACATCGAGCTGCACAAGAAGTCCCAGTACTCGCACGTGCCCGCGTGCCAGATCTCCACGTCGTACTACGTGGGGTTCGCGTACATGATGATGCGTCGCTACTCCGACGCCATCCGCACGCTGTCCTCGGCCCTGCTGTACATGCAGCGCACCAAACAGCTGTTCTCGTCGCGCTCCTACCAGAACGACCAGATCAACAAGCAGACCGAGCAGATGTACCACTTGCTGGCCATCTGTTTAGTGTTGCATCCGCAGTGCGTCGACGAGTCCATTCAGCAGGTGAGAAGAGGATATTTTAACAGGTGGTCACTTAATTTGAATCGGTCAGCACACTACGGACAAAAATCACTCCATAAAAATATTTTCAAATTCAAATTCAAAAACACTTTATTCATGCAGGTCACGGAAATAACACTTACGAATGTCAAAAAATAAAATATTGTTTCTTATTGAATTTACCGCTACTTCGTATACGGCTAATGAGAAGAAGTAGCAAGAAACTCATTGCCAATCTTTTAAGGTGTACATTTTAATTGTTTTACAAATCATTTCAATTACAATATATGCAAATTGACGCAACAAAAATACTCAAATGTCAAAAACTGAAAGGCTTACATGAGTAAGTCAAAAAAAGAAAAAAAAAGTAAATTAATAAAAAAACAAACACAAGAGTTATTGAGTATAGTAGATGCATCAATCCACACATACCGTAAATAAATAAAGGCATTATGTGAGCATTTCATAAAATAAAATATATAATAACTTTAACTTTCTACTATTTAGCAATCTACCTCTCTAATTCGAAAATACATGCCTCAAACTTAAGAAGAAAAAAGCGCAAGAAACAATGTCTCTTTGGATTAAATTGCATTTAAATTCTAATTTGTTCGTTAATTAGGCTTGAGGCAAGCTTTTGTTAACGATTCTTTTGAATTTTGCAATACCTATAGGTATCTCATTGTTCTTGTTGTAAAACATCGGTATACTTTGCCCTATAAAAAAATTATGAATATGACTTAGCTGCGTTATTCCTGTGGTTAAAATTATAAAAATTACATTATTTTGAAAACTAAACAAAGGGCAATAGTCATTATGTGTTTCTCTTTAAATATTCCTCTAATTGTTTCTTTTGGACTAAAAATCGTGTGAATTTCCCCTGTTAAGAATCTCAAAGTAAAATTGAAATACTGAGATGTACCTCAAATTAGGTAACACGTTAATGGGAGTAATAATTTTGGGAAGAACTCATCTAAGTGTATTTTAAAACCTTGTTGAATAGTAATTAACTAATAAATCATTACTTCAGGTTCTGCGTGAGAAGAATTATCACGAGAAGATGTTCAAGATGCAGTACGGTGATCTAGGCGAGTTCGAGAGCTGCTTTACATTCGCTTGCCCTAAGTTTCTGTCGCCCTGCCCCCCGCCCATAGAGCCTGGCTCCAACTATGGCCGTGATGCTGTCAAGCATCAGACCCAAGTCTTCATGGATGAGGTAAATATTCGCTATATTTATTGCCAATGATATTTTATATAAGTATTAAAAAGGAAAAGCAGATAATATGTTATTAGTATGTGCATTGCACATTGGATGGGGGCAGTGCGATTTTTGGGGGAGGCCTTTGTCCAGCAGTGGATGTCATCCGGTTGAAATGGATGTGCATAGCACAACTAAAATGGACTCTTTTAGCAAGACAAAAAAGTAATATAGTGTGGTAATGTTAAATAAGGAGATATAAGTGAGGATAGAAAGAGAGAGAGAGTTATGTTTCGTATATTAACTGTTGGTGCAATAGAGAGAGGTGCGAGCACACATTTTCTTTCTCTCATAGCCATTCGTATATCTAAGACATAGTACAGGCCTATTGTACATATCATACACCAGTGGGAGGCTCCTTTGCATCGGATGCCGGCTAGTTTATGGGTACCACAACGGCGCCTATTTCTGCCGTGAAGCAGTAATGTGTAAGCATTACTGTTTTTCAGTCTGAAGGGCGCCATAGCTAGTGAAATTACTGGGCAAATGAGACTTGACACCTTATGTCTCAAGGTGACGAGCGCAGCTGTGGTGCTACTCAGAATATTTGGGTTTTTCAATAATCTTGAGCGGCACTGCAGTGTAATGGGCAGGGCGTATCAATTACCATCAGCTGAACGTCCTGCTTGTCTCGTCCCTTATATTCATAAAAAAAATTGCAAGAGAGCTGAGCAGTGGGTGCGCACCTTTTCCGGCGATATTAAAGTTTATGATTGTTCGGGCAGGTCCGGCAACAAAAGATGCTGCCCACGATCCGGTCGTACCTGAAGCTGTACACCACTCTGCCGATGGCGAAGCTTGCCGCCTTCATGTCTGCGGCGCGCGGCGGCGGAGAACGAGACGCGGCGCGGGAACACGCCGCTCTGGCCATCCACCTGCTGTGCTTCAAGCACAAGATGAAGAACGTGGTGTGGAGCAAGGGACCCAGCGGCCTGGACGGCAAGTTCCAGAGCGGCTCCGAGGTGCGTTTATATATTATTATTTCATATATACTGCGTGAATCAGAAAGGGTATGACATCCCTTCAATGCTACGTTATTTAAGTAACATGCAATATTATGGAGATGTTTATCTTTATTGGAAAATATATAACTTAAGTAAATACAAAATTGGAATGATTTTCAATGTCAGCTAAAGAAAATTCACATACAAAATAACTTCGTCTCCATGGTAAAATGAGAACATTATTTGCCTCACAGCTGCAATGAATAGTAGGCATTTCACTATTTCTGATATTATGTAACATCTACGTTATTCATCTGTTTTGGGTCAAAGAGAGTTCAGAAATACAGCTGATAAGGGTTGCGGGATGCATAGTTTTTGCGAAAACTTAGCACTTTAAATATTGTAATATAATGCTAATTCATTTCTGACCTCACATAGTCATTAGAGATGACCTGAGGAATGTCTGGTTCAAAGCATAGTATACCCATAGAGTTTCACTGTGAAAATATGTAGGTTAAAACGATTAGCTCAGTTAGAGCACCGGCACGGAACGCATCGTTTATAAAATTTGTTTTTCAAATTTTATTTATGTACGTTAAAAGTTACCTAAAAAGGTTATAGAAAAAAAAAATTACTACATGACTTGTTTAAAATTTATTGTAATAGGTTTATGTTGTTCTTTATAAAATATTTTCATGTCTCATCTGGACTCACCCTGCATTCTGACAAAGACATTTCAGGAAACTTCTACAATCACGTATTATGCCAAAAATACTTTCATATGTCGCTTATCAGGTAACTATTACAAACTGTTTAATAAACATTGATATATTTTCTTCATAATTCATGATATAAAAAAGATTGATAAGAATAAAAACATGTTACTCAAAAGTAACTTGCTTTAACTAAACCCATTTTAAAAACACTAAGCTTAAATCTATATAAAATTGTAACAAAGTAAAATTTGTACTTATAACTTATATATTTATGTCACCGATATACAGTAATTTGTTGGAGAACATCCGACGGAAAAACTACTGAAGAGTTATTTAATGATGCAGTAACAGTTGTTAAATTAGTTTTAGGATTTATTATATGAGACTCACACGATCTTGAAGACAAACTGTGTAAACAGTTTTACAGGACATTGTATTAGTTTAAGAAGAAACTGTTAAAAGGCATAAAAGGCATTTATTTTCTCAAAATTGATTCCTTTATAATTCTTTTTGATGTCATTTCTTATACTACTAGATACTACTACCGCTTCGGAAACAAATGGCGCTCTGAGAGAGAAGAAACGGCGCAAGAAACTCTCCCAGCATTCTTTTTTTTGCGCTCTTTTCAATAAAAATATACAATATTGTACAGTCATTTCTATCGCTATAAAATAATCACAATCTAGTCCCAGGCTGTCCGATCATTTAGATATTCAGCAGTGGAGTAATAGGATTTACGACAGAGCCATTTTTTTATAAAACATTTAAATTTATTTATACATAATGCCTGAACAGTGGCTGGGACTTTATTGTAGAAGTGTATACATTTACCCTTAAAGCTATTATGTATCTTATGAAGCCTACTAGAATTAGTTACAAGCAATCCCTTATTTCTAGTGTTATAATAATGAAAATCACTATTAAGAGCAAAAAGGTGACGATTTTTGTGAACATATATTAAATTTTCATAAATGTACTGACAATGAACAGTCATAATATTTATTTCTTTAAATTTTTCTTTGAGAGACTGTCTATAACCAAGCTGATATATAGCACGAACAGCTCTCTTTTGCAGTGCAAACACTATATCAATGTCAGCAGCATGACCCCATAATAATATACCGTACGTCATGATGCTCTGAAACTAACTAAAGTACACTAATCTAGCGGTCGCAACATTCGTGTACTCTCTAATCTTTCTAACTGCATATGCCGCAGAGCTGAGTCTATCTGCTAGATGGGTATTTATAAGATTAATAAATAAAATAATTAGTGACTCTGGGGGGGATCCGGGTTCGAATCCCAGTAGTTGCAAATATTATATGATGAATGATATGGTTTCTATAGCGACAGAATTCATAGAGTGAGTTTTTTATCAGTTAACTCATAAATTGCGTCCTTATTTTTAATTATTTATAAAAAGTCTATCATTCTAATTCTTAGCTAACGATTATATTATTACTGTGCAATATGTGACTCATTGATCTTTTGGGTAAATTAATTTTTAAATAAATTTTTGTATCATTTCAGTTGGACTTCTACATCGACAACGACATGATTCACATCGCCGATACTAAAGTGGCACACCGCTATGGCGATTTCTTTATCCGTAAGCTCCTCAAGTTTGAAGAACTCAACCGCAAGTTGCATCATATTAAGATTTAGTGCGGCGTTTTGTGATAAATAAATATCATAATTCGAATGTTTTATTTGTAACAACAACTTGATTTGTAATTAATAGAATATTAGATTTCCTTTATTTCAAGACTCAATTCTGACAATTTCGACGCCTTATTCAAATTTGGATAGCAGGTACTGATAAATGATCTGTATTGATTGTTTATACGCTATTTATTTAGTTGTGAAAATTGCACATTTGAGGAAATAATAAGCCACCTATTTATTACCAAGAGGTGCAATAATCTTTTTTTTTAAATGTCAGTAAATATTAAGATATGGAACGCAGACATGGTTGCTAACTATGGGCCTTATGAAGAAGCTCATTGTTGCTCAGATGGCTATGCTCAGTTTTCCTGCGAGATCGAATCAGAAATGAAGAGATCCGTAGAAGAACCAAAGTAACCGACATAGCCCAGATGGTTGCGAAACTGAAGTGGCAGTAGGCAGCATATAGCTCGACGGACAGATTGCCGTTGGGGCAGTAAAGTTCTCAAATGGCGACGACGACGTACCGGAAGACATAGTGTCGGTAGGCCCCCTCAAGATGGCCCGACGATCTGGTCAAGATCGCCGTAATACGTTGTATGAGGGCAGCGCAGGATCGTCATAGCGATCTTTGGGGGAGGCCTTTGTTCAGCATAAGTTACCTATTGCACGCTTCTATAAAATCCTGTAAATAGCAATATTGTTTAAGATGTTATCACAACTACGAGAGCCGGTAGATATTACTGAGACGCCTATTATCAAGCAGCTCTACCAGTGGGTGGCTTATTTGCAAGGAAAACCTACCGGCCAGCAGGTGGGAACAACAGCGGTGCCTTTTAATGTCGTGAAGCAGTAATGTGCAAGCATTATTGTGTTTCGGTCTGAATGGCGATATAGCTACAGAAATGTTATGTCTCAGTGACGAGATCAACTGAGATGCTGCACAGAAGTTTGGGTTCAATCAAGCACTGCACTAATCCTGCACTGCATTATAATGGGCAGGGCATATCACGTGAACGTCTTGCTCGCCTCGTCACATTTTCTTATAAATAAAATGCAGCTTACAGGAGCGGTAGCGTACGTAGGTAGGTACTACAGAAGTTTCTATAATTTAACACCTTTTACAGAAATTGCTACCTACTTACCTAAGCAGCCCGCTAGTATGACTCATATCTATTTTAAATTAGATTACGTACACTATGATGTACTCAGAGCATATAGAAGGCAGGGATTTTACAAATAATGCTAGGCCTCCAGCCATAAAGTAATGCGGTTATTTGTCAAAACGAATTCAATGAGCCATACCTATGTACGATAGCCCAGTTCAGAAATTCCAGTACACTAATCTCCATGGTTTTCCTTGCAGATGGTGTACTGGGCACTATCATTAACTGAATTATTGCAGCGTGAGCACTTCATTATTTATTACAATAGGGAAAACAATTGTAGGCATAAAATTTTGTGTACTTATCTAAAGGTTGGTAACTTACACAACGATAGAATGTGTGCTATAGAAAATTTTCGAAAATGTAAATAGGTAGGTATCAGATAAAAATAATTTTTTCCACCGATATAGGTAAGTAGATGAAATTAGGTTTTTTGTGTCGTGTATCTGCGCCAAAATTAACTGGTGGGCAGTTTCCATGCGAATATGACAACGCCTCTTGCAAAGTTTTTTCTATAAGTAGAACATCTTCGCGATATAAAGGCGACACAAGTGGAAAGAGGAGGTGCGGTGGGGCAGAGAACGCTTGCTAATCACTGGATAATCTAGCAATGTAGCATTTTTATATTTGGTATATATACCAGAACATAAAATTTTCTTAAACAGCAATGTGATTCTGCTCAAGTGCTCACTTGACTTTGCAGCTAGACACAGAGCTGACTTTTTTGAAATTTCTAAACCCTGTTGGATAGCCAACCATCTGATTATCAATTATCTACTCGTAATTGGCTGCAAAATTATGAGAGCTATTTAACATGTTGTGTCGCAGTGTCGGGCTTTAAGTGCCCTACTTGAAGCACACATCGAGGTTAAAGTAAAAATCCTTATTTTTTTCTTAATTTATTACACATCTTAGATATTAACATATTATTATATCTTATTATAGTTTTGGTACATAATGTACATATTTTCGATTTCTTTTATATGTTCTTTTAGGTTCTTTTATTTCAATATTTTCCTTTTGAACCGGCTTAGGGTGACTTTCTTGAAATTGTTGCCATGGGTGCTCTGATTTTAATCCTTCTTCAATATTAATTTCTTTTAGCCAGTCTTTATACCTTTTACTGAAACTGCTATAAGCTTTATGTAAAACAGATTCCTTTTTCTGAAACCAAAAATTAAAATAATTTAAGACAAGAGAAGTATTTAAATTCGAAACAATTCATCTATATTTTATATTTCATGCAATTAGCAAGTTGAAACAAACAACAATTACATTGACTCATACTTAATACTAGGCTAGGCCACGGACGAGTAAAAAAAGAAGGACTCCGTGTCCTGACCTTACATATTAGTGAAGCACCAAAACAAGCCGGTAAACGTGTAAATACATAACCCCACGCATACACTTACACTAATACAAGCCGATCGGCCGCCATTATGAGATTTGCCATCGTCTATGATAGATCGATTTGCGTCGCAATAAAATATTTTAAAAATGCCGTCATGTGTTGTGAAACAGTGTAAAAACAATACTATAAAAGTATTTGTGGGTATATGATTATTTAAGGGAGAAAAAATTGTGTAACTGGTATACCCCGTAACTGCACACACACTAGCATAAAGGTGCTTCACATGCTAATATCACGGTGCGTAGTCCTTTTTCTTTTACTAGTTCGTGGGCTAGGCCAGTTTTTAATGTTTTGAAGAAATAACAAACAACAATTACGTTGACTCATACCTAATACTAGGCTAGGTCATTGTTATAAAGTACAAATGATTAATATTAAAAATTTTAACACTTTAACAGCCGATCACGTACTGTGTACGGGCAGTGTCGATCAACTCGGTACGCCGATCACGTACTCCGTACGGCTTTGACTTTCCTATCGTCTGTTTAAATACCACGTGCCCGGTGCGTGAATGGCGTGTAACCCCGGTGTAGAATGACTCTTTATCTACGCACACATGTATGATTCACCGACGGGAGGTGCGGGGTGGAGACAGGACAAGCGATCTTTCACGGCGCGTCGCCAGTGCGCCCACGCCACTAACGTGAGAGTACGTCCTTGCATTTTGGCGCGAAATGGCTTCCGCTCGGCGCAGTTACCGGCTCGATTCTAAAGAAATTCTTGATGCTTTGGTAAATGATGTTGACTCAGACATTGAGGAAGACCCGGAAATTCAAATTGAAGGTAAATTATTGTATTTTATTATTGTATTTTTATTCAAATATACCCTTTTTGCGACGTATAGATTTTTATTAGTGTTTTCTCTCTCCAGAGGTAATTCAAGACTTACAAGAGGTGGTATCGGTCCAAGATGAAGTAAATGATGATGCTGACATGTCAGAAAACGTATCTGAACCAGACCAGGGACGGAGCCGGGGTCGCTCGAGACCTACACTTCGTGGCAGAACGAGATCGCGCGGCGGACGCGTTCGGTCAGGAGCGCGCTCGACCACCCGCTGTCGCGGCGGCAGACATGCAACAACTTCTATCAGGGAAATGGATGAAGGTAATGGATGGTCATACCAAGCAGCGGAGCAGCCGCCAGAAAATCCAGTATTTCAAGAAATATCTCGCGTATTAGCTCCGATTGATGAAAATTTGTCACTGTTCGATTGTTTCTCAATTTTTCTTCCTGATTCTTTTTGGAACTTGCTCAAGACTGAAACAAATCGAACTGCCTGTAAATGGAGAGATAAGCGTGATGTACTTATACTCACGACGAAACATGGAGCTAGCTGGACAGAGGTGGATGCAAAAGTCAAAGGTGTGGGCGTAACCAAAAAGGTGAAACCAGACTGCATCCTCGACTATAACCATTATAAAATTGGCGTAGATCTCAATGACCAATATGTGTCCTATTATTCGTTAAATAGAAAAAGTATGAAATGGTGGAAAAAAATGTTTTTCAATTTAGTAGCGCGTTCTCTGGTAAACGCTTACATTTTATACAATAAATCCAGAGAACAACGACGCCGCCTGCGATTCTCGCAGTTTCTGATGGACTGTGGTGAACAGCTGGTGGAAACTGCATCAGATGCTGAAGCAGGACCCTCCCGTGGTCCACATGCTGTCGGGACTAGCACGAGGCTCGTCGGCAGGCACTTCATGGAGAGGATTCCAAGCTCGGAAAAGAAAGATAAAGTCGCACGAGTTTGCAAAGTGTGTGCCGACATTTTAAAAAAAGAAACCGGAAAAAGGGGGCGCAAAGAGACCATTTATTACTGCCCAGACTGCAATGTTCCCCTGTGCTACTATCCCTGCTTCAAAATATTCCACACAAAAAAAAATTACGTTACATAATTAGCTCAAGTATGTAAGATTGTTTATGTTGGAGTTTTTTTTTTTTTCGATTTTAGACCTCTTTTCTTAATTTTTTTTCATAAATATTATTTTTTATTACAAATGTTTTTTATTTCATCCCTAAAAATATAAAGAACAATAGTACATATAAAAAAAGAATAATAGACATATCACAGATAGTTTTTATTTTATGAGTCATAGAATATCGGCAAAAAACGCCGGCGTACCAGGGAAAGCCGCCTTTATAACGGTCGGCTGTTAAAGTGTTAATGTTTTAAATAAATAAATGGTAAAAAGAATCAAAACTTTTGACACAAGTGACACACACATTTCCTTGACCTATATGAATAAAGTGAATTAATTTGATTCAAATATTATGACAATCTTTATAGTTATTATATAGAATTTTACAAAAGTTTTTTCAACCCTTATTTATTATTAAAAATCCTTCATATTATAATCATTAAGTGTGTAAATATTATATTGTGCAAAAGGATCATCTTCATTTTATACCTGATTGCTTAGTTTTGAGCACTTTTCATTGAAATCCTCCAAACGTTTGAGAAATATATCATTCACTCTCAATTTCTCTTCTATCACAATATTCATAATATATAAAATATATCCAAATTGTATTCTTGTTGTGCCATGCTTTAATAAAGTACTAAGTATTTCTATATTGACTCTGAAAATAAAATCATTAATATTAATATTGGTTATTAATTTCTGTTAAAGATGGAATTTTATTTTTCCACAATTTTAGTAATTAAAATCATATAAAGATACAACTTGTTAAGTTTTCCAGGATGCTTCACAAAGTTAAAGCAATAATTTAATATAGAATAGTCTTCCACTAAAAAAAAACTATAAAATGGCACCACCTTATATGTAAAGGTAGGCCTTCTTTTATTATAGGCTTAAGTTGGCATAAAATAGGAGATAATATTAAAAAGGATAAATTATAATCCAACTCAGGTGACAGTAGCATTTTGTATCATAAATCACCAAAAGGGCTACCAAGCCTAGTTTTTTTGTATCATTGTGATTTAAGTAACCGACATAGTCCAAACAATTGCGAAACTGAAGTGGCCGCAGTGGGCAGGGCACATAGTTCAACAGACAGATGGCTGTTGGAGCAGTTAAGTCCTCGAATGGCGACCACATAACGGAAGACGCAATGTTGGTAGGCCCCCTACAAGATGGACCGATGATCTGGTCAAGATCACCTGAATATGTTGGATGAGGGCAGTGCTGGACCAATCATTGTGGAAATCTTTGGGGGAGGCCTTTGTCCAGCAGCGGACATCTTCCGGCTGATGATAATGATGATTTTAATTTTTTAATAATCAGATTCTAGAACAAAATATAATATAATCATGTGATTTCTACTATAATATATTATTTCAAAGAATGTTATTCCATGGTGTTGTTATTAGGAATTTCCTGACAAAAATATATATATAATTTACTTTAACTTTTTCTCCTTCATCTCATTCAAAAGCTTTTCTCCATCTTCCTTGCTTGGACAGGCCATTGCTAAAACTCCATAAGTAATTAGGTTTTCTTTAATTTGATATTTTTTATTCCATGGATGTTTTTTGCAATTTTTTCTATATTCTTTAATCAAATTTTTGACAGCCTAAAAATATAAAAATAATGTTAGTTAAAATAATTACTGTTCTATCTTAATTTATTTTTAAATAATAGTCCCATAGTAAATAATATTTCCTTACATTTGCACTGTCATAGTCCAGTCTTAAGCAGCGTTTTTTTATTAGCATATTGTAGAAACTTATATCAGTTCTTAAACCTAATGAATTAATGGTACTGAGTAATTTATCTTCTGCTTCTGCGGTGTCATCAATCACCATTATCATTTGTGTGAATGTTTTAATATCTGGTTTGACTAAATATGCTTCCATTTCTTTTAAGAAATCATCCTGTCCACCAACAAGTGCAAATCTATCTTGGACTTTCACAACATTTTTTAAACCATGAACATTCTCAAATTGAAGTGTTCTTGATAATAAATTAGGTACTAATCTTTTTTGTACTGTCTGCATTTTCTTTGGTTCTATTAAATTTAAATTCATTTGATTATCATCATCATTTCTTATTAAATTTGTATTTACATGAGTTGTTAAACTCATATCTATTAGTTGCTGTTCTGATTCATATTTTTCAACATTGTCAATTGGTATTTCTTTTTTATTAGAATCCGTGGAAGATGGTAATAATTCTTGGTTTGAAATTAATTTTCTTTTACTATCTACATGCAAAATATTATTATTGCTTAAAACTGACAGTTCTCTTATGACACCAATCAACTCATTTACATTTTCATTGGTTCCTAATTTACAATCTTTAACACATTTAAGCATTAAATTAAATGAGTATAGATTAGGTTTTTCCCTTGCATTTAACATTTTTCTCCACACAATGAGAGCATGTCGCAAACCTGACTGTTCATCAGAAATACATGCATGAAGCAAATGATTGAATGTATGAACTCTTATTTTGATTTTTTTTGAGATCATTTCATCAATTAATTTAAATGCTGTTTGTAAATCCCCACATCTTCCAAAAGTTTTTATCATTACATTGTAGTTAGTAAGGTTGGGTTCTATACCTTTTTCAATCATAAGATTTCTTAAATGAGTGGCCAGTTTTAGTCCATTTTCTTTCCAAGGACTTTTCATACAAGCCTCAAATAAACACGTGTAGGTATCTCCTGTTGGCTTTAAAGCTCTCCTTTTCATGTCATTGTATAATTTAAAGGCCTTTTTTGTATAGCCAACATCTGCACAAGCACCAATTAGAATATTATATATATAGTTTTCTGGCTGAACTTTGTCTTCTTTTAGCATCCTTATTTCTAATACATCAATTGCTTCTTTGACTTGTTTATACTTCAAATGTTGTTTGATAAGATCAGCATACTGTTTGGTAGTCATTTTTTGGGAAGGCAATGGATGGTAAGTTTGAAAGTTATCTTCTTGAATATCCCCCTCATCTGTCATCTTATCATTATTTATTAGAGTTCTTGAAAGAGTTCCAAAAGTGTTGGGGTCTTCTAAATATGTGATTTTGTTTTCTGTTTTAAACTCTTTGAGGTTGGATGACTGTCTAATAAGATTTGGTGTTGTAATTGAGTTGTTTCGTATAATATAAATATAGCCAGTTTTAGTTTTTATATTCCTAATGTAGTTTATACATCTAGTAGCCATATCTTAATTATTTTTTTGTAAAAATTTTATAGTAAACATAAGAAATTTACTAACCTACACAAACAATCGTTAGAAAAATTAAAGTTAATTGCAAGGTAATTGTTTAATCGGATTGTAAAATGTTTTTCAAAGGTGATGTAAATATTACTAAGAGGCTAGACAGCCTAAATAAAAATTGAAACAAGTTTAGTAAATAGTAAATAATATATACGTCCTCGGTCCTGTAATTTGACATATGTTTGATTTTTTTTTTGGATTTTATGGCCCGGTAACGAGACACATATGTTTGAAATAATAGTACAAAGAGAATATAATCACTATATGTTAAATTATTACCGTATCGCGATTGGCCATGAAGTTTTAATCAAGCTAAGTTTGACAGCGAACAGTTCCCTAAATCGTAATGGATTTTGGCCATCTCCCTTTTTTACAAGTTTATAACCGTCATCTGTCAATGATTGCACGTTTCATAAAATCGATTGAATCGCTTTTTTCTTGACTTAGGCTGGGCACAAACGTTCGGATACCGGATTAGGTTTCCTGTTCAGGAATTCAGATTCGTGATTCCATGAGACTAGCGCAAACGTCCGGTATTTTTGTTCGGATTTTTTTATGACCAGTACAAATAGATACGCTTGTAAAAGCACACGCAAGTGTTAATACAAAGTTAAGAGTTATTAAAAACCATTTTTTATATCTGTTCCCAAGCCAAGTGCTTTAAGTCTCTATTGCGGTAGTCTGTATTATTGATATGCATGGATATTGTTGAACCGCCATTATTAAATTGTCAGCTTCAAACATTTTGTTACCTACGACAAGTCTATAGACGTCCACTCGCTACAAATTGCGGATTTGAATTGAAATATCCGTGCGTGTGCCAAGGTTAAGCCGAAATGGCGTACATTTCGGCCTTAGAGCTGCGTTCGGGATGACGTCATTGAGTTTTTTCCGTTCTTACGAACGGAATGCACCGAACCGAATGTTAGGTTTTTTTTCCGTTCGGAAATAATAAGAATAATGTGCGTGTTATTGAATATTTTTTATGTAATATGAGCATTCAGGTTTCCGAATCTGAATTCCTGATCATGAAACCTACTCCGATTTCCTAACGTATATGCCCAGCCTTAAGGCTAAGCACGCACTGCGACTAAACGTAAGTCTAAAAACGCAAAAAAAAAATAACATATAGATTTTGAAAACGCAACTTGCTACATTTTGTTCGCAGTTTGTAAAAGCGCGTTTTTTTGTGTCCCATAGTATTAGTATGGTGGCGCACGCACGCCGGTTAACCGCACTCGGTTTTCTATTCAGACGTTGCGTCGTTGTACATTTTGTAAAAATATCCTTTCAAATGTCTTTGATCTGATAATGTACCCAGTACCTACAGTGGCGCTGTTTTCGTTTTCTTTTTTGAAAACCAAAGCCGCAACACATCCTGCTTGCCAGAAATCCATGGTGATACTGGAAAAAAATTAACCAAAACGCAATGCGAGGTTGTATGCGGTTTTGCGTTTTCAGCTATTTGTAAACCGCTCGCCTTTAAACGCAGTGCGTGCTAAGTCTATTGTAAGAGTTTCGTTAGGCTGATGTTTTTTTTATGATTTTTTTTAATTGATATGGCCTAGTAAAGAGACATCAAATTATTTTATAAACACAGAACACTTTTACTTATCTCCCCTAATAATAATAATATTGTTAAGCATAAGTTATTGAATATCTGAGTAGGTTGATCGGTGGTCAGTTAAGTCTTAAAAAGTATTTTTTTAAATTCTGTTTTAAATTTGTCTCAGTCAACACTCAACAGTCGGTCAAGTCATTGAGAGAGGGAGCTTCCTTCAACTTCAAAAAGACCGTCGAAATTCCTTTTAGTCTATCGGCGACGTGCACAGAATTATTTAAGAGCTCCTATTCATCATTGACATAGGCAGTAAGGCCCGGGCTATAGCCTGTTCACAAGGACGAATACATATAAAAAAACATTATTCACATATTGACGTTTGACACATCCATGGGCCACCGGCAAATGGCCATGTGTTTTGACTTTTGAGCTTTTTGGTTACAAATGTTACAAATAAAATAATTTAATTTTGAGAACTGAAACGTTTCATTAATCAAAGCAGTAATAAGCAAATATATTCATATAGTGCTTTATACCAAATTTAATTCTTAAGGAGAAAAATGTCGATGTTGGAGGAAGAGCCAATGGAAGATAGTACTTCTGAGAGTGAAAATGAAATGGAAGAACGAGAAGAAGAAGAAGACGACGACCGGCCAAAAACATATCTTCCGGGGCAACCTCTAAAAGACGATGAGCACTTGGTATGTGACCAGTCTGCATATTTAATGCTGCACCAGGCGCAGACGGGAGCGCCTTGCCTTAGTTTTGATATTATTCAAGATAACCTCGGTAATGATCGGCAACAATATCCAATGACTGCTTATCTAGTTGCTGGTACTCAGGCATCGAGTGCACACTTAAATAAGTAAGTATACTGCAAATTATTGTAAAGCTAAAACAGTTAAACAGCTAAACAGTCTAAAGTATTTTTTAGGGGTTACCTCTGGTGAAGTTTCGATTTAAATATCAATACACATTAATTGAAAATGGAAATAAAATTTGAAATGCATTTCTGTTCTTAGATAATTTGAAGTAGGAATATTAATTACTTGTAAATGCTCCAGTCTGGCTTGGATTCCCCATTATCTTCCTTTATCGAACATCTTGAACCACAGTAACATGCCTTCAATGAAATTAACTTATAGGTAGGTTATAGACCTAAATAAGAGGTAATATTCATGATTCATGTGACACAATCACTTTGTGATGTTGTTAAAGAGGATGTGTGGTGGTGATATTAAGAATAATAACATTCTAGGCTTGTTTAATTTTTAAACAATTTTCCAATTATTGTTTTACTTTGAGCCATAATGTTTCCTCTTTGTTCCTACAAATAATCATAAATAAATATACCAATGAATGCAATTACCCACTTTCCTGAAAAAAAAAAATAAATAAATGGTAATTTATTACATTACATTTTTTTTCCTTTTTAATATCTTGGTTTTTTGCAGTATATTAGTATTTAAAATGTCAAATTTACATCAAACATTAAAGGAAGAAAATGATGACTCTGAGAGTGATGATGGAGATGACGATGATGATGAAGATGAGGAGAAAAAACCAGAAATGACATTTGCTATGATTAAACACCAAGGATGTGTGAATAGAATAAGAGTATGTACTACTTTTAACTTAATTATTGCTAATTTTTATTTTATATATATCTAATAATAAATAATTGTGTACCTGTTTTCTGTTATATTTTATTATTATTATAATATATATATATATCTATCATGCAATCAGTTAACTTGATTATAAACAGATAAAATCTTTTCATAGAGTAGATTAATAAAATAATTTTGATAAATTAGATTGAGTTTAGACTCAATAAGACAAGATAGCAGTACCATCCGCAAATATGGCTATTACCTTTCTGGCAAGTGCTATGTAAAGAGGGTGTGCAGTACTGACTCAAATATGCCCTGAGGCATTCCATATAGAATTTTTGTTCAAATTTAATATGTTCTCATTTTATTTTACCTGGAAACTCGGTGAGGTGAGTCTCCAGTATTCCTTCCATAAATAGTTCTTCAGATCTTGTGGGCTTACACTGATAAGTGACTTTTTCTTCTGAATGAATGTGAACTGGTGCTATTCTGCCAGGTTCTTCCTGAAACAGCATTTTTTCATAGGATAGTATGATATATCTTTCCCCATGTTATGCAATAATTAAAATTTGAAGTATCTTCCGTGTTAATGGATAGTGTTCAATTTTCATTTTACTCTTGAACTAACTCTATGTTAAGATATCTTATTTTTATGTGTCTCTCAGGATGTACACAATTGTAGCCATAGACTCTGGTCTATCCATGTGTCAACAATTTCAATTACTTCCCCATTATAGGAAATTATCCCCCTGAAGATTGGGGGTTTATACTGGTGTCTGTTGGTTTAAGTGATTTTCAAATAGAATAATTTAGTGGAACTTGTTGCCTTCAGGTATTCTATTTCCTATATATTCAGCCCTTTATGCTTTATGTAGTTTTTTTTTATATCTTTAGACAACTAACAACAAGAATTCTGTTTTGGCTGCCACTTGGTCGGAACTAGGAAGAGTTGACATTTGGAACATCACTCAACAACTACAAGCAGTGGATGAGCCAGCCCTCTTGGAGAGGTATAACCTAGACTCTATAAATAATCCTGTCAAGCCAATGTATTCATTCAGTGGACATCAGCAGGAAGGCTTTGGAATTGACTGGTGTCCAACAGAATTAGGGGTAAGAAATATTTGAAGTTTCACTTCTTCGGGTGGACCAATTATTCACTCTGTAGCTCATTCCCACATAAAAAAAA
Organism: Leptidea juvernica; assembly: GCA_949711755.1. Taxonomy (NCBI): domain Eukaryota; kingdom Metazoa; phylum Arthropoda; class Insecta; order Lepidoptera; family Pieridae; genus Leptidea; species Leptidea juvernica. The sequence goes on from CATIXQ010000008.1 coordinate 10,906,684, forward strand.
TGGTGTGCTTAAGATCACACAGCAGAACTTTATCACGGCATGTTTAAAAATATGAAATACTACTATTTTTTGTTCTATATTAATAACAACATTTGCAATTTGTATTATTAAAAGTGTGTATCAATTACTCTGGTACATTATGCTCTAGCTGATTGTGCTCCATTAGTAAACTCTAGCCAAAATTACCTGACAAGTGACACATATACAATTGAACACTTAATTTAGTTAAGTGCTCAACATGACTACAGAAGTATTGACTACAAAATTATTTATGACTACTTACTAATTTCAGGTTTTAGCAACTGGTGATTGTAGACGAGATATTCATATATGGAAGCCAAATGAGGCTGGCACATGGACAGTTGATCAGAGACCCCTGATTGGACATACCGGCTCAGTTGAAGATATTCAATGGTCTCCCAATGAAAAGTAAATATCTTTTATATTATATTATTTAACCTTAATTAATATCTCAGTTTTGAGACATAATTTGTAAGGTGTTCAATCAAAGAATGTTTTAACATAAATTTTTTGATAAGTCCAACAGTAATATATTGTTAATGATTTGATACAGTTTATTGATTTTATGAGAGTGGTAGATTAACAATTTATTAGAAAAATATTCAAAAATTAATAGTGAAATATGGGGATATGCTGTAATAGAACAAAAATTATGGACTGTATACTATATCCAACTGTTGCTATAGTTTTTCTTTGTGTTAGTCAAAAATTAGTGGACAAGCACACAAAGATTGAGAAATTGAGGTTGATGTGTTCACAACTCAAGTTATGAGAATGGTGGTTTAATATGTCTCATTGTAATTTAACATCAACCAGAATATAAACATTAGCTATGACTAATTGATGCAGATTATTCTCTTCTGATCATACCATTACACACATTAACCCTTAAAAACAAGGAATTTGCAGAGCAGCAAAATATGTGTACAAAAAGAGAAGTTTTCTGGTCTTCAGCTTTAACCATCATAATATCACACTGGGTTCTTAGTTATCACAATTACATACAGCAGCAGTAATCTGAACACTATATTTATTTATTAGGTTACAATATTTTCAGGAATGTTTTAGCTACATGCTCTGTAGATAAGACAATAAGAATATGGGATACCAGAGCTGCGCCACATAAAGCATGCATGCTGACGGCTGAGAATGCACATCAAAATGACATTAATGTTATTTCATGGAATAGTAAAGAACCTTTCATAGCTAGCGGTAAGTAATACCTCTTTAAAATGTATTTTAAATATAGAGTTTTTTGTGTATCGGTTCCCATTTTTTATGAATGGCAATATGCTAGGCTAGAAGACCGTTGTAGCCTTCAAAGCTATATTAAGGAAACAAACTGGAAGAAAAAGTGCTACCAAGATTGTTTTTTGAGGCATCAAAACACTGTATACTTCCTACTGTGATGAATGTATGTAAACTAGCTATAGAATATTAATCATTAAATTTTGAACTTGATAAGACTGGTTGTACACTAAATAACTAAAGATGGCTGTAGCCATAGTACAGTATTTTGAGTTAAGTTGGTAGCAAAGTGTGTTCTTTGCTAAAAATGCATGGTTAAATCAATATATATAAAAATCAATTGCTGTTTGTTAGTCTCGCTAAAACTCGAGAACAGGTGGACCGATATGGCTCATTTTGGTATTGAATTATTTGTGGAAGTCCAGGGAAGGTTTAAAAAGTGAATAAATAGGAAAATGCTGCTAAATTAAATAAAAACAACAAATTTGTTTTTCCTTTGATGTGTCCATACATAATTTCTATGAGAGAATTTATTGACGCACAGTTTGACAGTTCTGCTGTGAAACAATTTCAATACGACAGCAGGGTGCATATTTTACGAAGTAGTTTTTGATGTTATGATATATTATTGACAAATTCTTATAAAAACATTATTTTATTTAATATATACAGAACAACGTCTGTCGGGTCAGCTAGTTGTATATAAATAACGACAGTAAATTACATAAACTGGACCAGGGAAAGCGACTACAACACACCAAACTAACACTACTGTCTCTCCATTAGATATGGTTGTGCATTCTCAATTTATTATAGCACATACACACAGATAGACAAAAATAACAAATTTCGTAGAATTGGTATCAGTCTGTCATAAAATGTTTATTGATCAGAAAATTTCACAAAAAAATGTAATTACAAACAGAGGCTACAGGTTTATATAACACTTTATATATAAGAAAGTAAAGACAGTACTAGTAGACTGTATAAATTGTTGGAAATATTATGTTCAATTTCTTCAACTACCTTCAAAGTTGGCCATCATGAAATTAATTAGTATACTTCTTATTAAAGCTTTTAAATAGAGTCATAGAATAACAATACATAATAACCTTCACACCCTTCTAACAATTCAATTAATTTTTTTAAGGTGGTGATGATGGATATCTTCATATATGGGATTTAAGACAGTTTCCTACAGCACCAGTTGGTACATTCAAACATCATACAGCTCCAATCACATCCATTGAATGGAATTGGACCGAGCCAAGTGTACTTGCATCTGCTGGTGAAGATAACCAAGTAGCCTTGTGGGACTTAGCTGTTGAAAGAGATGATGATGAAGAAGTGGAGGAAGACTTGAAGGTAAATTTATTGAAGTAGGCATTACTTTGCGGAAATCCATAACTATCCAAATGTGGTTCACATGTCGAATTGTTTAAATGACAAATATGGGCGGTATTAACACTAAAGAAAAACTCATAACATATGGACTTGAAAGTATTCAACAGCTTGCAATAAATAACACTTGAAATATTCAAATTACATTTGTTACTAAAATTTATAAATGATGTGGGACTCGAACCGGCAGCCTCTCGGGTATTGTCCGAGTTAAATTTAAATTACATTTAATTTGTATAATTAATCCCAGAAGTGAGAGATATTACTTTAAAAATAAAAAATTGTTAAGATTTTAATCATATATATTGCGACATCGTAAAAAATTGCAAATCTAGTAATTAACAATACCTATATTATTCCTTGTTGTAAGTATGTATTATATCCATGAGGTACCTAGATTGATGTTGATCCTTTTGATTTATTAATATTTGAAGCATCACGCTACAAACTTTAAAAATATAATATGTTAATGTTTGTATTTTTAATATATGTATCATGGAAATATGTTGCAACTCAAAGCATACAAAAAGACAAATTTTTATAATTAATAAAAAAAGGAGTTCTTGATAACGACATAGATTGGTCACTCCCAGCAGCGTCTGTTTACAATCAACATGGCGCATGGAGCAGCCTTCACTCCGCTCGCTATATTTTAGGGAAGAAACCCACGAAGCCGCCACAATGACATTTTAGAGATCAATAAATAAAAACCATATACAATCACATACTAAATTTACAGATAAATATTTTAATAGATGACATTGACTAGATTACTATGCAAATTATTGGTAAAGCTGTCTAGAAAAAAAGCAGCGCCATTCAATGAGACAAGAGATCTCGCGTCAAAATCGCGCTATTTCATTACGAATTAATTAAAAAAAAAATTATACGATTTGACTAAATAATTAAATATTAACAATTACAATATAGGTAATGGTCATAAAATATGTATTACTAGCTGACCCGACATACATTGTTCTGTACATAATAAATAAAATACTGATTTTTATTAATTTGTCAATAATATTTCATAACATTAAGAATTATTTTGCTCCCTGTTGTTATAATGAAAAGATATACTTTCTTACACCTAATAGTTATATGCATAATATATGTCAGCTAAAATATAATGTTACTTACTGACCTGGCAAATGTTGTTTTGCCATATAAATTGTTATTATATGATTATATAGATTGATCTTATCCTTGCTAGTTGATAAGAGATGGCGCTAGTTGTATTCATTAGTAACATTCACTCTTCTTTTATATTTTGTATAATTCACACTATAGTTTTATAAATTATAGACTATTTGTTTTTCTGGTGTATAAGCTATATTATTGTAAAGTTTCATCAAAATCTATTAGGTAGATTTTGCGTTAAAGAAGTTCAAACATACATCCAGACATACAAACTTTCACATTTATAATATTACTAGGATTTACTCACTGAAAATATTTTATTTGTGGCCTAACAGATTACAATAATATTTAAAGGAGTGGTGCTAGCTTCTGCACGTTGTTGGCTATGTTCGACTATATAACACGTCATGTTTATTTGAGACTGTAATTCAAATGCCGTTTTACTTTCTACATTATTGGTTTTGTGCTCACTGTGAGGTTGCAAGCATTTACTGCAAGTTCATTATGCCTGTGTTGTTATTTATATATTTATTATTTTGTTACAGAACTTACCGCCTCAGTTGCTCTTCATTCATCAAGGACAAACTGACATAAAAGAATTACACTGGCACAAGCAAATTCCGGGCGTAATTATTACAACAGCACATACTGGATTTAATATATTTAAAACTATTAGTGTATAGAAACTGAATAAAAATATTATTAATAACTGTTACCTATATAGTTTCAATCTCAAACATATCTATATATAATACTGAAATATTGATGATACTGTAGTAGAATATAGGGCGAAAGGGGGAAAGAATGTGCAGACAAGATATTGTCACGTCTTGATTTTTGTTGAATATCAACCTCAAGCATTCGTCTCTCTAACTGCTCAAGATTCGTCCCTATAATACTATTATTTAGGATTTTTTCTACATTTTATAATATCTGCATTCAACCCCAAAAGTTTTATGCCACTTGATGTATACCTATTTAAATACTAGTTGACCCGGCAGACTTCGTACTGCCTCAATCCATAAATAAAAGACCTAAACTTTTGTATAAAATAAACTTAAACAAAAGGAATCCTTTTTTATTTATTTTTAAAACAAATAAAATAATGCTCTGTATGTATGAAATTTTATTATTATTTTCGATTGACACATGATGTTGATTACTTACAAAACAGAATTTTCCTGAAGTGCTGGCTATTTATAAGGTTTCTATTTGATATTGACATGCAGGCCTCACATGGAGTACTGTTCTCACCTCTGGGCGGGTGCTCCCCAGTACCAGCATCTTCCATTTGACCGCATACAACGAAGAGCGGCTCGAATTATCGACGATCAAGTCATCTCCGATCGGCTTGATTCTCTAGCATTGCGTAGAGACGTGGGTTCTCTCTGCATCTTCTACCGCATTTATCACGGGGAGTGCTCAGAGCTGTTCGGGTTGATTCCAGCGGCCGAATTCCACCACCGGACATTACGTGCAAAGTACCATCCGCATCACGTAGACATCTGGCATTCCACAACCGCGCGTTTTGTTCGAAATTTCTTGCCTCGCACAGCCACTTTGTGGAATCAACTACCGGCAGCGGTCTTCCCGAACAGATACGACTTAGGGACCTTCAAGAAAAAAGTATACTCCCACCTTAAAGGCCGGCAACGCATTTCTTGACACACCTGTTGTTGCGGATGTCCATGGGCGGTTGCCTCACCTCTCCCTATCCCGTGAGCCTCTTGCCCGTTTGCCCCCTCTCATATAAAAAAAGAAAAAAAAATATTATACAGTCTGTTTATCAATTAAAGGCTTTCTGACAAACTATATTTTTTGTTTTGTTTTGTAGTGCTATTAAGTTCTACCTACGACATAATATATATGTTAAATCGATGAACGCCGGCTGTACGCACGAAACAATGGCACGTTCCGCCTGAGCCGAGCGTGCAAGCAAGAGCGCGACAAGTGATAGCGAGGCACGATCGGCCTAGCCCAAGGAGTGGTTTAATGTATCGAAATAAATTGTAATGTTATTTTCAATAAACTCCTTTGTACTATACAAAATCATGATAATTAAGAGGCAACTAATACTTCGCCCAAGTGGGCGAAGTATTAGTTGCCTCACTTTGAGGTGTCACATGTTCTGTTAAACTTTACTAATAATTGAAACTAAAATGCCGGGTTGTGCAGTAAAACTTTGTAAAAACAATACTACAAGGAGTAAGAATGACACTGGGATCACATATCATCAGAAAGTATTTTGTATTTTTAACCGACTTCAAAAAAGGAGGAGGTTCTCAATTAGTTGGTATGTTTTTTTTTGTTTGTTACCTCAAAACTTTCGACTGGGTGAACCGATTTTGATAATTCTTTTTTTATTTGAAAGCTTCCCGTGTGACATGGGACCACCATTGTAAATTGGTCCAGATCTGACAATGGCATCTATGAGAAAATCATAAAAGTCTTAAATTTTCCTTACATACGTATAGCAAAGTGGATGATAAATTTACAAATAACTCAAAATCGCGCCAACCGATTCCGTTGATTCTTTTTTTTTTTTGGAAAGGATATCCTTCAAAGATTGTTGAGAGGTTGTTGATTGGTTAGGTTCTGATTACGGATTCCATGACAAAATAACGGAACTCTTCAATTCTTAGGAGCAAATTAACGACACTCGGCCGAATCTTTTTTATGCTATCCGGATATTTAAGTCATCTTCCATAACATAGTTATGGTCAAGTAATTATCGTAGTCGAATATGGTGATCAATGGGACTCCTTCACGGCTTACAGTAAGGGTGCGATCTGTGGCTAATTTCTAACTGTCTGTAATCAAATTGTAAAGCACTTACGTTCATTGCTGCATTGAAAAATTTAGTATATCTACACATATTTAGACAAATTGTTGGTTCGTGTACTTAAAATTCACTAAAAATCATAAAAAAAAATAACGAAAAAAACAACCGACTTCAAAAACACTATTCCAAAACAATAGATATAATGTGCACTAAAAAGTATAAAATAATTGCGTATTTTTATACAATATAATTAATTAATCTAATTCTAGTTACGATTATTGTAATTTTTGGAGTCGGTGTCAACCAAGATAGGTTTGCTACTACATACATAGTTAAAGGTGAGATGTGCTTGAGTCGTGAGGAGGCGAGAGACGAGAGCGGGTCGCGGAAGGACACCGATTGCAAAAATAACAATAATCTTAACTAGAATCAGATTAATTTATTAGATTGTATAAAAATACGCAATTATTTTTGTATTTATTGTATTGTGTTTCTATATCTATTGTTTTGGAATAGTGTTTTTGAAGTCGGTTGTTTTTTTGTTAATTTTTTTTTATTAATTTCAATGTAAAATAACACAAAGCCAAAATAACAAAAAATGAAAGATTGAAGCCATTGAGTGTCAAGATGCCACGCACACAAGCATCTAATAGTTGCCGTAATCAAAAAGCTTTGGTAGTGCGGTATCTAATTGGAGCGCATCGGAGACCAATCCATAATCTAAGAGCGTAACTTTCTTTTTCATTTTGACAGTCAAATTTTGCATGTAATATAACGAGAATCGAGACATTAAATATGATTTCTGCAACTGGCGGTTAGAGTTATTTAGGAAATGTTCGAGCTAATTTGACCTGCTTGTTAATTATGTCTGTAGGAAAGTGACAATAAGGTGGGTCACGATTCAATTTTGCCGATAGTAAATTGTATATGTCGCAGGAACATATTGTGTGCAAAGCCGTGATATTATTACATAGTATTATTAACGGTAGATTGTCAATCGATTTCATTTCTTACAATTTAACGGCCTGGTTTTAGTGACATTGTAATGTAACGGGTACATCATGTTGATATTTTAAGGCAATGATATTTTGACATTTTTACTATTTTCTAAGTTATGCATTAGTGTAATCAACTAATTGTTACCTACCTAAGCGAATCCACCTTTGGTCACCTTACCTTAGTACCTAGGTCCCAAAAACAAATTTACACTATTGACCACAACGTTAAATTGTAAGAAATATATCGATTGAAAATCTACCGTTTAATTATAATAATATTACTAGTGATATTGCGTTGTCGTTGTTATATTATGTTGTCTTATAAATAAACGCAATGTACAGTTACTCCATGTTTAAAGTTACTTCTCCCTGTCAAACACACAAAGTTTGAAACTTGGAATAACTTTACTTCGCGTTTATTAATAACACAGAAGCAGTTTATATAATTGACGTAGGGTTGTCTAACTAGGTGCTAGTACACGTCTCTTAACTATTTGCTTGTTTCATGACAAATGCATAATTAGGTATTTGATTGTCGTGTATTGTTTGCAGTTGCCTCTACGTGAGTATATTGTATAATGTTGACTGACTCTAGACTGAACCCAGAAGTAGACTTCTCATTTTATCCAGGCATTCTCGTAATTTTGTGGATGCTATGTTTCAATCTTTATTACAAGAATTGCAGTGTCATCAGCATAGATTGCAGTCACTACTTCATCTGATGTGGGTAGGTCAGCGGTATAGTTTTTATACAGGACGCGACCTATCACCGAGCCCTGGGTCACTCCTGCTTATATTTGGCATATTGATTAATCCTCTCATTTAACCTAGCAAATAATGTCTTGCTGGTCCGACTTCAGAAACATGTATTCTGTATTGGCAGTATCGGCAGGTGTAGCTTTAGGTGAAATAGGAGATCGCGGAATATAGCTGAGCGGTATTCTGTGCTCTATGTTACATGAAGTGCACGAAAGCATGATTATTTGGATCAGAATAGTATATATATAGGTACGCCTAGTTGACATTTTTTTTTAAACACGAAAGCAAACGTTCAATCTGAGTTTAAGATCTTAGCGTGGAAAAACAAGATTAAATATTAAATGAAAAGATTATAAAGCAATTTTTTTTTATTTAAGTAAAATCAATATTATATTATATATTAATATTAAAATACATGATTTTTGAAAGTGTGATAAAAATAATAAAAATCATTGATTTTTACTTGTGTGAACCATTGCTATGTTCACCAAATGACGTATGGTTGGTCTTCCATGGGGACAGTTCTGGAAAATAAATTAAAGGGTTAAAATTAATAATAATGTGAGGGTACCAGATAACTTATAGCTGGTTTGCCTTCTATTTGGTATGCTTTTTATTTGAGTTGACAATGATGCTATTGAGATACAGTTTGTTGTATAGTCCCCTATACATTATACTATTTTTGTTATTTATGGTTAACATGCATGTTAGTAAATAGTATAATAGTAATAGTATAAATTTCTATGAGTGGTGAACAATGCAGATTGTATTTTTCAAGCTTTAGTTTTGTCATCTCTGCAGTGCTCAATGTTACGATTTTCAACTAGAAAGCTCCTAACACTTTTGTTCGTGTTTCAAATAATCAGTACAAATATCATTTTGATCTGAAAATGCCTAAATAATTATTATCATGTTATGTGAGACAAAGTTCTTTGAGAATATTTGGGTACGATGGATCATGGTCAATCGCTTAGATGATGTTACTCGAGTCTGTGTGTTTTTTTTATGAAAATAAGGGACGAGACGAGCAGGATGTTCAGTTGATTTTTGAAACACCCAAAATTTCTGAGCCGGCATCCTCTGCAAGGAGCCTCGCACTGATTAAATGGTTTTGTATGATTCAAAATGTCGTCGGTATAATATGATTATAAAGCCCTTCTGAACTATTCCAGGGACATAGCATATGTTCGCTCAGAAGATACGCAAATATGTGACGTATCTGTGCAAAAACACGCAATCAAGAATTCTATATACTTTGTATGATATTCTAGATGTACGTTAAAGTATAAGGCTCATTGAACTTTGAAATTTATATGAATGTTTGGTCCCAAAGATATTTAATTTAGCTATAATATAAACAAACATGCAAACGGTTTTTGTTTAGAAATTATAATGATATCACAATTTGTCATACCCATGGTTTATCAATTTCTGCCATGTGATCTACAAGTTTGCGCATGTCAGATTTGCTAAGAGCAGTTCCAATCATGACTGATTTTCTACAGGCTCTTGAAGCAAACATTGCTCTCACTCGACTTGGCCTACAGTATTCCGATTGAGATTCCTAAAAACAGAAGTATTACCGCATTATTAAAGTATTTTATGGCAGGAAAAAAAATATGTTAAATAATTTCTTGGGGGAAAAGTTCCATAGCATATTTATATGAAACCTTATTTTTTTTTTGTTCAAGATACAATATACAGGGTGTCCCAAAGTTATGGGACATGAAGTACCTTAAATATCGAAGATAGGCTATTTTACTGAAATAAGACTTTATGTTATTTTTAAAAGTTTGTAATTCTGCATTCAAAGATTTTCAAAAAATTACTTGCCTCGTCTGGGAATCGAACCGACTTAAATGTAAAAAAAAAAACACCCCCACTCTTATGATGCCAATCGAAAGAATGGCCAAGAACTAATAACTCTTCTTAAGTAACATAGTATTTTAAGAGAAAGTAGTCAATTAAGTGGGTATTTTTTTTTGGAAATTAATTAATTAAATGCTCAAAATGTGATCCCTCTTGTCTTACGCAAATCGCCAATCTTTTAATGAGTGCGCTGCCTGTTGATTTTCTTATCATTTAATGGTGAATACTCGATATGATATGGCACAATTCTGTTTGTAACTCGCCCACGTTCTCGTATCGCTTTTTGTATAGCATATCTTTCACGTATCCCCAAAAGAAGAAATCTAATGGTGTAAGGTCCGGGGATCTGGCCGGCCATCTAATCGGTCCATTCGTACCAATCCAAGTAGGAAAACATTCATTTTATGTTGTTCCTTTCTTTTAAAATACTATGTTACTTAAGAAGAGATACCTATTTGTTTTTGGCTATTCTTTCGATTGGCATCATAAAAGTAGGGGTGTTTTTTTTTAACATTTCAGTCGGTTCGATTCCCAGACGAGGCAAGTATTTTTTAGAAAATCTTTGAATGCAGAAGTACTAACTTTTAAAAATAACATAAAGTCTTCTTTCAGTAAAATAGCCTATCTTCGATATTTAAGGTACTTTCCCTTCCTGTCCCATGACTTTGGGACATCCGGTATATTAACCTCCGATTTGCTAAATGATCTCATGAGATCGGTAACCTTGACAACCGTAGACCCGACGCGTTCCATATTTCCAATGATCCCGTTGATGTAGAAATTTTGGGAGTTCTGATCAAAAAACGCCAGTTTTGGCAGTCCTCTATTGATGTTAACCTGTCAGCTCCTGAAGGATTCTGAAGAGACCGAAACAGATGAATCTCTGAAGGTGCCATGTCAGAGCTATATGGCGGATGCTTTGTTATCGTGATGACAGACAAACCCTTGCTATTAATCACCTCTGGCTGCTTTCTCTCAACTTCTTACTATAATCTCATCAGTTGTTGGCAGTAGGAATTCGAATCGATGATTCTGCCCCACCGTAAAAGCTCATTATGAAGAATGTCTTCAATTTTTTTTAGTTAACCCAGTTAAAGCCACAGTATGTGAAGACTGAATGACCATTGACTATGACCCTTTTTGACGCTCTTCTCGTTCGCTTTCTACTTTTCATCACTATATGAAGCATTCTTGTCTTCAAAAATAATTCAATTGAGTATGAATAAAGAGTCTCAAATGAGTGCCCTTAATAATGTAATAAAGTAACCTAATCCTTATTAGGTTACTTTCAGTGAGCTCGTTTGGCACGCAAATATCCAATTTTTTTTATGCTATTTTCAAATTGGTGAAAACTGTTTTTTGGTAAATTCCCAGTTCTTCCACTACATTCTTATAACTGATGGCCAATTTTGCTCCACTTTTTCAAAAATGACATGAACAACCAGAGTGAGGTGCATCTTTGACATAAAAATTCCCGGATTGGAAATACTTCTCATAACGTTTTTCAAAACTTTCAAGGCACAAATTTTTGTACATTAAAAGTTAAAGAATTTCTTCATTAGATTCACTGACAGGGAAAGAAACCAATAATAGCTATAAACAATATTTTACTAATTTGTATCTTTTTTGAAATATAACCTTTTCAATGTCAGCAAAACTAGCCAGATACAAATAGTTTTCATTAAACAACAAAAGAGACTTAGTTTCTTTTTATTGAATACCATCATAAATTATGCATGTAGGTTACCTTTTCGAAAGTAAACTAATTACCACCGTAATTCCAAACAAATAAGCTAAATAATAATAAAAAAAAGTAATGTTGATGAGAAATGATTGGTGTTTACACATGACTTTAATAAAGCTAAACATTGTATATTTGCATGTGGCAGCATTGGTAGGTTTTTTAAGTGAAGCCAAGCACTTGATAGTATATGATGATATATTAATTATATTTAACAAGAGATTTTCTATATTATTGTTTAAGAGCAAGAAAATTTAATTACCTTCAACATAAATAACAGTTCTTCAATATCATCTTTACCAAAAATCCAATTTTTTGACATGGGTATTGTCAATAACTTTACTCTTTTTGTTGGTGGAGAATTTTCATCTATGTCAAAAGTGAATCCATTCTTTTTAAATATACTCACATTGTCTATTAAAATTTGTTCATTCATTCCAGATAATTCTAATTGTTGTGGGCTAAAACAATATATTATTGATTGATTGAATGCACACGAACTAGAAATTTGAATACTTCTATCAAATGATGTGTTTACCTACATTACTAATTTCTGGCTAGTAATTTCAGTAGATTTTTGTAAAGATTCAAAATTATATATCTCATCTGTTGCATGTTGGTCAATAATAAATAAGTCATCTTCCAACCGAGTGATAATAAAACCCAAATTAAACTGACCTAAAATTTCCATTTGCTTAAAGGAATCCTTAGATATTTCTCTGCTTAATTCCTCTTCACATTTTTTATTGAACACAGGATCAATTGAACTTCTGAATTTTATTCTCTCTGGCAATGAACTATTAATATTTTTTTTATAAATTTCAACCATGGCTTGAACATGGTTTAAGGATGTTTTGAAGTTAATTAATCTTCTATTAGATTTCCCAATCTCATCTTTATCTGTTACTACCTTTTTAGTGTTTGGTTTTGGTGCAATGCTTGAAATATCTGATATTTGTTTCTTTACAGTTTTTGGTTTACAATATATTGTGTGGGACTCTTCACAAATAACATCTGAAACATTTCTTACTTGTGTTTCTGGTATATTTTCTCTATAGTCTAAGTACACAATATCTGTTGGTGCTACCTTGACTTCATCTGGTCTTCCTTCATTATTATCTAGTATTTCTAAGTCCTTATGGTTTTTTGTCGTTTCTATCATATTTTTTTTATAACTTAAATCTTGTTGTTGATCTGTGTCTTCATGTACTCTTTTTGTCTTACTAATGAATGCATCTAAAATACTTGTAGATTTTCGTTTTAAATCGACATTTTTAGATTCATTTATAGATTTAGTACAAGACACTGAATTTGACTCCTTTCCTTGCTTTACTGAAAACTGTTGCATAAAAGAGTTAAAAATTCTAGGCTGGTCTATTTTACAAACTGCTTTTTCTTTATCTTTTAAATTTAAGCTGGTCTCAACTCTTACTGTTCTGGGAATACTTTCAAATAGTTTTGATATAGATGCTTTAATAACATCTAAAATAGCTTTCTCTTTAGTTAAAAATACTTTTCTTTTATCAGGACTCAGGTTTATGTCGACGGTAACCCTTTCTATATTAATATTGAGAAATATAAATGGATACTGATTAACATTGAATTGTTTGTAAATTTCATTAACAAGTTTCATAACTTTGACAGGTTCACACGGTCTTGAATTTACATAAAAGTATTGCCTGTCTGTACTGGATCTGCCACAGCCATGTTCACAAGATGAAATAAATCCTTCTAAGTTAACAGGACTGGGAGTATTTTTGTAGCCCATTGACTTTTGTGATAGTGTGATATCTTGAGATTCTTGGGAGTCTTTTGCTTCAGCATCATTAGAGTCCTCAGACAAATCAATTTCTATATCCTCTATGGTGACATCTTCTTGACATTCATTAATTTCGCCCGATAATCCTTTTAAAATGTTATCTTTGATACTACTTACATGTTCTGTTTTTATTTCCAATAATCCTTGTAACTGTTTCAAGCCAAACACAGAAGCTATATTATCTTTATGAGATGATCCAGATGAAGCTACAACTATAGATTTTGAGTTAGCATTGGTTTGATTGCTACAAGTTATCCTTAAAAATAAATCAGCATGAATGGTATAAAAATATCTATTTGTATATTTTTAACAGCTAATTTAAAATTACTTACTTTATTCCCTTAGATATTAAGCAATAGGCATACAACAAATTTGTCAACTTATTAAACTCCCTCTTGACATTTTTATGTAATTCTTTTTGCCTTACTGGCAATGTGCAAAAAAGGTTTGATAGAGTTACTGTTGTTCCAACTTGCCTAGAACAGGGTGTTTTATTTATAATATTTCCCTTGTGATCATACTGTATTTTAGATGCTGAAAAATTTTCAAATAATTATAACTATGCAACAAGGAACCAACAAGTTATGTTTTAGATAATTGTTTATCAGAGTAAACATAAACATTTTGGTCTGATGTATGTTTTACTCTGATATCAAAAACAATCCATAAGAATGAATGCCTTTTAAATTCACTTTGCATCAAAGCAAAAGCAAAGAAACTTCTTAATCCATCCAATTTTATATGAGCATTTCAGCAGTCCTCTGTTAGACTCATTAGTTATTGGCAATAGGGATCCAAATTGATAGTTCTGCTTTCCGGAAAAAGCTCACAATGAACAATGCCCTTCCAATCCCACCATACACACAACAACAACTTATTGCGAGTTAGCCCAGTATCCACCAAAGTGGAGAGGAGATGTATTTTGATAACCAATCAGATTTTGTTATGTCCACATCTCCTCTCCACTTAACTTCGGTGGAATTGGATCAGGCAGTGAGGAGAGGAGATGTCTCATTTTTCTATATAATTTTGTGCCACATCATAATCCACTTTTCATCACCACTAATTATCAATCTGTTCAAAAACTTCAAGCCCAGCCAGATTTTAAGTAGTACAGCCAGCTAAGCTAGATTTAAATACTAGTTTATACATAGTTTATGGGAAAGGACTTTTCCGAACCCTATTTAATATCACTTACCTTTCATTTAAGTCCTAGATTTATAATATTCAAAATAGAAGCATATAATAACAAATTTATTTACCATACTCAGCAGTTCTATGCCTTGTCGTTATTGTAAGATTAGCAAGTGCACAAAGTGAGCTCAAAGCTTCACCTCTGAATCCAAAGCTGGATACATCTAGCAAATCTGAATACTCACTCAGTTTGGAAGTATGGTGCTTGAGAGCTGGAATTAAACAAATTTATTAAATATTTATTTTCTGTATATAGCATTTGATATTTAATTTGATTATAGCAAGCAACATAACAATTGCAGGAACAGAAAGTCAATTTTGATAATATTTCTTTTTATATTTATGCACTTATTGGACTTATGTTACCCTCATTTAATGGCATACCTGTGTCTCATAAAACCAAATATGTGGCACAAAAAATTGTTTTAAAATAATTTAATTAAAATTTATTTTTTGGAGGTAGGTACACATTTAATTAAATAATGGAACATTGTACATTACAGATAAATTAAATATACATCTATAGCAGGTTTTGTGAGGCCTACAGCATTTAGATAGTGTGAGTAAGCATTTTCCGTAACATGTGTTTGACATAACAGTTGCATACAAATGTGACATGTATTACTAGGTGATTAGCATGCTAAATTGATTGCTTTCATTAGTATATCTTCATCAATTTTGAAGTTTAATATAATACATATCTTCACCAGTGGGAGGCTCCTTTGCACAGGAAGCTGGCTAGATTATGGGTACCACAACGGCGCCTATTTCTGCCATGAAACAGTAATGTGTAAGCATTACTGTGTTTCGGTCTGAAGGGTGCCGTAGCTAGTGAAATTACTGGGCAAATGAGGCTTAACATCTTATGTCTCAAGGTGACAAGCGCAATTGTAGTGCCACTCAGAATTTTTGGGTTTCTTGAGAACCCTGAGCGACACTGTGTTGTAATGGGCATGGCGTATCAATTACCATCAGCTGAACGTCCTGCTTGTCTCATCCCTTATTATCATAAAAAAAAAACATTCACAAGTCAATTCAAACCCAATTATATCATTATTTTCTGTATATTGCAAATACTAAGGAAATGTAACTTCCACTTGTTTTTTAGTGGTCGGTGATTAAATAAATTAAAAAAATGCATCAAGGGTTAAAGTGAAGTGAAGAATGTGGTGGATGCATCTTTACAGAGGAATATAATTAGGTTATTTCATTAATGTTTAAATAATTAAACCAACTTTGTGCTCCTTATTATTAAGTCACAGTGATAACACTGCATTAGGTCAATTTAAATGTCACAAATGTTTTTCCCAGCTTAACAAGCAAATTAATTTCAAATCAATATCAAGCAAATCAATTTAAAATGTATCATATAATAGCTGCATTGGATTCACTCATTTTGAAAGCAAGAAAGACAAATGAGAAATAGCTGGAAACAACATTTTCATTTTTCTCATTTATTTCTTTACAAGTGCTGACCCGGCAAACTTTGTTTTGCCATATAAATTAAGTACTCCGACTCATTTGTATGATTTGTAATGAAATATGATTGAATAATCATAATTAAACAATAATATAAGTCAGAAAAATATAGGATCCTGATAATTAATCACTATAAGTATTATTCTAATTGGTAGTTTGCTACAGTAGTTTTGCAATTTAACCAAAAAAAAGGCTCTCCATTTATTAGTATACATTTGAAATGTAACCTTTTTATTATTATAAAAACCAGCTAGATACAAACAGTATAGCCAAAGAGATTTTATTACAATACCCCAAACTATTATTTCTGACAAATTAAAAGTTAATACAATATGTTTTCTTACTTAAAGCCTCAAAGTTATCTTCTGTGACACCAGATCCATTGTCAGAAACTTCAATAAGATCAACTCCATAATTTTTTAACCTTATATCAACATTAATTGCTCCTGCATCTAATGAGTTTTCTAATAGCTCTTTAACGGCTACAGCTAAGCTTAGCACAACCTTTAAAATATAAACACTTTGAATTTATATTATATTTCTTAACATTATACATGATACATATAAAATTTAAATGTTTCTTATTAAGGGTAACAACATCCTTCATGTTATTGTACTTGAGTATGGGATATAGGTTGTATATTATCATGGCGGGAATGATATCCTAATTTGAGTTGTATTTAGTGTGAAAGTGGAAGCAGGTCAAACAGGGGAACACTCCCCATGTTAAAGGTGGTAGAAGACACACAATAAAACAACATTTCTATGCAACACTTAGTGATCTAGCCATTTACAGAGCACTGGGTCAATAGTTCAATCTGATACTGGGGGTGCGCCAGACCAGAGATTATTTAGTATATTTATGTTTATATCATTAATTATATAAGCAGAATATGAACATGGCTAGTATATTTTGTTTAGAAATTACTGATATTGCTGATTTTTAAGTCCCAAATATTTCTTCCTATTTTGAAACTCAACAATAGTCCCAGTCACTGCAACTGGTATATCTACAGAACATACATACAAACCTGGCCAGAACATATTTTGTGGACAGTTTCGGAACCAATACGTCTAATATTATTATTCGCGCCAGCATTATTAATCTCCATTTTTTTTCAGTATCCAAAAATTCATAAATAATTCTATAAAAAGCTTTTATGCTACTGTAAACTGTTCACTATTAATTTTTTAAATATTATTAATAAGCATCATACTTTATTACTATTTACGTGCAATTTTTTTTATTAATAAATATTATTTAATAACGTATCCCAAATTAACTAAAATTTAGACTCCTAACTTTCAATGTTCAAACTTCAAGTAGGTACCTACGTAAAAGTAGATAAAATGATAAATCATATAACATAAAGTACCTACTGTCTAGAACTCGGGCGAATCAACATGACAGTTGACATTCTGGCATAAAGACGTTTGTGCAATGTACAGTTAGCAAAAATGTTTTTTTGTTTCCATTCCACTTTCTCGTACGAAAACGTATAATATTTTTATTTTACGTCTTATGCATGTGTATTACATAGATGTATCGCTTTTAGGTAGGTTCTACGTATTTTTATTAGATTCGTTTATGTACTTGTCGTGTTATCGTACGAGAAAATCAAATGGAAAGAAAAAATTTTTTGGACACTGTACATTGCACAAACGTCAAACGCCAGAAAGTCAACCGTCATGTTGATTCGCCCGTGTTGTAGTCTCAGTTAGTGTTCTCTAGTTCTTTATTTACAGTAAGTGTTCTATGGTTGTTGTCAAAGAGTATAATAATTAGGGTTGTTGTACTTGACTGTCTTGAGTTTTGACACTTGTAGTTGTTTATGTTTTAAAAAAAATACTTAGAGTTTGGAGTTTGCACATTCGAGAAAACGCAATTTTAGTGCATTATTTTAAGTACAAGTGTCTCGTTTAGTTAAAATATGTCTCTAAATACTGCTCACGCCGACCACGGTGTGCTGATTCATGCTGGAGAATGGTAAATAATAAATTACGTCTCTACAATAATTTTATAAAATGGGATATCTAAACATCTCACACATTTACTGGACTGGACGGATACTGATAGTATATCAAGGAAAAGTGTTTGCATTACATGCTATTAAGTATAGCACTATACGCAATAAATCAATTTAAAATGGTTTAATAATGATGCAATGATTCATGACTCATTCTCTTCCAAAAACCGATAAGAATATTGAAAACTCTGATCTGATCTAAATATAGATCCAATAAATTATTTTTATTTGCTGAAGAAATTTTCAAGCTTCAGAAATTAATGGAGCCCATTTTACGAACAATATTAAAAAGCTAATTTCATATCATAAAATTATTACATTACTTTAATTACCCAATGATTTAACATATTAAATAATATTTGAAAAGGGAGTGCCCTCTATAATTACGATATTTAATATTTTTGAAAGTAGGTATATTCCTTTACTATTTACACAATTTTGCAGATTGGCACTATATACCATTACTGTATCTAAGAGCAATTGTTCCAGTCTTCCGGAGGGCAGTCTTAGTGGCCTCTTGAAATAGATTCACCACCTCTTCATGGCTATATCGCAGCTTACCTTAAGTTTTTGGAAAATATCACAAGTTGCTAGGTCTAGAATGAATGGTGGATGTGTCATCGGGTCTATATTCTTACTTTCAAGCTTTCTATATCTCATTTGTTACCTTAGCAGAATGTGATGTTGTCCCATTATCATGATGAAACAGGACTTTTCTGAGAAGATGTTTTTTTTGCAAACTTTTCAAAAACTATGTTGAATTAACTATTGTTAAAAGCTTAAAGAGTTTCAGATAAATGTGGGGATTTTTCTAGAAAAAAAGCAACCATTTTCTTACTAATGCAATGAATGACTTAATTTTTAGTTCTAGTTTATAAATTTTGTTTAAAATTTTAGTTTGTGTATGTTTTCCATTTACTTAGCAGTTTTAATCAGTTGTTATATAATGGTATTAATATTAGTTTAGGCTTACCTAAACTAATGCTTGTTGTTACGCAGGCACATGACAATTTTCAAAACAATGCCATTAAATGACAGTAACACAAACTAAAATGTAACTAACTCTCGGAGTGTTTAATCTGTTCCAGTGTGAATGTGAATATTACATAAATTTTGTCACATTTTTCTTGCTTTACTACTACATAAACAAAATTATTAGAAGTTTTTCTGATTTTTATACAGACTTAACTCTTATCTCAATTTACTTACATGTTATGCATTTTAAACAATTTGTTATTTTTTAAAGTGATAACCCACACTTCTGGGATTAGGAATTAATTATCTATATAATATATATAACAAGATTTACATCACTTGAACAGTTGGCTCAGTGGAAGTGCATTATGGAATGTGAGAGGTTGGCGGTTCTAGTTACGCATCATTCATAAATTTTGTTTAAAAATTTAATTTGTGTATGTTTTGCATTTTATTAGCAGTTTCAATCAGTTAATGTCAGGTGTCAGTTCTTTCCTTTATTTTGCACCTCTCAAAGGCCTTAATTGTATTAATGAATCCTGATGATATAATTCTCTTTCAGTATCATTTTATTTTCTGATAATGTCACCGTGGAGTTCTATGGAAATGACAAGTCTGAACTCAAAGGAACCAAAATTGGTCGGATGTATTTGACAACTCACAGAATGATTTATAACTCCAAGAATAATACAGACACACTGAGATCCTTTAGTTTTCCATTCATTGCACTGCAGGATGTAAGTTTCATTGAATTTAATATCATTCATAACATGTTCAGTATAACATCTAGATCAAAATATAAAAATATATTTATTAATTAAGACCAAGACAAAGTTACATTAAAATATTTATTATTTGTTTATTGATTAATAAA
The DNA here is from genome assembly GCA_949711755.1 of Leptidea juvernica. Taxonomy (NCBI): domain Eukaryota; kingdom Metazoa; phylum Arthropoda; class Insecta; order Lepidoptera; family Pieridae; genus Leptidea; species Leptidea juvernica. Next base: position 10,927,011 of record CATIXQ010000008.1, read on the forward strand.
AAACAAACTCGATTACTTTAGGATGAAACCACTGGCAGTTCGTAGATCTCTTCAAGATATGAAACTTCTCTATAAAGTTTTCAATGGAAAAATAGATGACAATGAACTGTTGAGTAGATTCAATATAAATGTACCTCGGAGACCTCCTCGCAACCCATGTCCTCTCTTTAAAACTAATAATGCTCGAACGAAACTTGGACAGGACGCTCCTACAGCCCGTATACAACGAATGTGTAAAAAACATAGCAACACTGGACATTGGTTGTGATAGGCTCCCACTTTTTCCAATTAATTAGTTTTTAACATTCTATTACATTCAACATTTGTTATTGTTCAGAAAACCATATTCTTCCAACTAATACTTATCATATTACTTATTTTTAAAATACTTAAGTAGTTTTTAGTCACCTTAAATGCAAATTAACCACTGTTATTTTTATGGAATGATGTGTTCTCCTATAATTGGTAGTACATACAAATGTTTAGTTATAAGGCATGTGTTAGATGTAAGTTAATATGTACAACTGTTGGAGATCCATACAAATAAATAAATTAATTAATACAAACCAGCTTTTATATATTATAAAATCATTACATGTCAGTACAGACCTCCTTGCAACTTTTAATTAGACTGGTCTTTTCTAAATACTCATATTATTAATTTCAAATTGTGTTGAAATATATATAATTTTTAATAAATATTCAATTTAAGGTAACTGTGGAACAGCCAATGTTTGGGGCTAATTACATTAAAGGCAAAGTGGGAGCTCAACCAAATGGAAACTTTATAGGAGAGGTGAAGTTCAAATTAACATTTAAATCAGGGGGTGCAATAGAATTTGGACAGGCTATGTTGAAAGCAGCACACCTGGGTATGTACTTTTATTACTTATCAGTGATTATGTTGTTGTTGATGTATTATCTGATGGAACTACTTAGCCACAAGTCGATACCTGATAGATAATTTATTTTTTCTCTTGTAAAGTTGAATATTATTGAATTTTTACTGTATTTTTAAACATTCATGTTTCTTTGTATTTCTGTGTTCACTCTTGCATAGTGTTGTGTTGATAAATCCAGTATAATACATTTTGCAGATAGTTTAGTTTTTGAAAAACTAAAATTGTGTGCTCAGCATTTAATTTAAATTCCAGGTTTTGTGATTATATTTAATAAATTTATATTGTGTCCTAGTTCTGTAACTGTTGATATATAAGAAGCCTTTTAGGTTTCTTTACCTAAAACGGAACCCTTTTAGGATCACTTTGTTGTTTGTCTGTATGCCCATCTGTCTGTCTGTCAAGACTATTGGGAATGTGTGGAGGTATAAAAAATTAGATAGATAAAATTAAAACGATATACTCAGGTCTGCAGACTCTGGAAGTGTGTGAAAAAATCAAAATCTTTTTATTGTTTATTTTTATCATTAAAATAAAAGATACAGCCAAAAACCAAAATTTATAAGGTATTTTCGGTTAACCCAGAACTATGAAACTTTGCAAGTTATACCCTCTTAAACACCTAGTAAAGTGAAAAATCAGAAAACTACATTTGTAATTAAATAATATCTAAATGAATTTATCATGCCTTGTATTCATTGTTTACAGTTATGTGACATAATATTACATTGATTTAATTGGATTGACTTGTTGTTATTCATAATTCTAATATTGATACATGACACCTTTTACCAAATATCTGGTGTATTGGTATTGAATTTTAAATTAAATACTAGACATATACTAGGACTCACTGAGCACAAATTCATGAAATATTAAAGCTTCTTTGAAAAAGAAGGCTGACATATAAGTATAGTAATTATATAGAGGATAAAGATGCATTTGTGACCGGTAGGCCACCTAAATTGTATAGTATTAGATTAAAAAGGCTAAGTTATTATATGATTTAAAAGATGGTCTGAGAGTTTCTTATTATTTCTTCTCCCCATGTCACAGCCCCTTTACGAACTGATATGGGTTCATGATGTTTACTAAGTGTTGTTGCAATAATTATGTTATGTCATTCAATTGCTATGGTAAATAAATATATTTCTACTATATTCTATAAATTGATAATTTATTGTTAATTAGAATATAAGTTTCTGTGTGATGTGTTTTTGTTGTATGTTTTATGAAAATAAGGGACGAGACGAGCAGGACTTTCAGCTGATGGTTATTGACACGCCCTGCCCATTATAATGCAGTGCCGCTCAGGATTCTTTAAAACCCCAAAAATTCTGCGAGGCACTACAACTGCGCTAGTCACCTTGAGACAAGATGTTAAGTCTCATATGCCCAGTAATTTCTCTAGCTACGGCGCCCTTCAGACCGAAACACAGTAATGCTTGCACATTATTGCTTCACGGCAGAAATGCTAATGCAAAGGAGCCTCCCACTGGTAAAACTCACTGCAGGTGTGACGATGGGAGGTATTACAGTGCCAAATAACAGACCTTTACAATATTGACTAACGTGCAGCATCCCGTCACACCGCTCCGAACGCCCCTCCGCCGCCGTACACTCCGCCGACCGGGCCGTGGTATGCTGCTCCGCCGCCGGCGTACGCTCCGCCGCCGCAGGGATACTACGGCTGGGTTCCACCCTACTCGGTATGTTGTGTATACATTCGCCACTTAGATCATTTATACGTCTAGATAGACTATGACAGCTGTGAAAACGTTGAAACAAATTGTGTTTAACGTTTAACTCTACATTGGGGGGTCATACAAATTTCCAGTGTAAGACGTCGCTTGTCACGCACACTAAAATATTAAACCTGGCCTGTTTTTATCGGTTGTCTTAAACCAAAATACTATGTAGACTTTTATACCATCTAAGATTCGCCATAAAACCAGCAGACCTCGCTAGCTAATGCAAGTGCAAAAAAACCTACAGTCCAGAAATAAAGCAGTTCTGCCCACGGATAGTATGTTAAGTTGCAATATTTCATAACTCCTTAACCACTCGATTTGAAGAAAACTAATAATTGTCTCATACATTTATTCTGTATGAGACAATACTTTGTCGTTTTTCGTGTTGTAGTGATCTTCAGTTGTGAAAATAATATTTCTGTACTTTTCACCCACGTATCGAGACAGCAAGCGTTTTGATCGTCATGTCCTGTATATAGATATGATAAGCATCAAGGTTCAGGTTTTCTTTGATGAATGAATCATCAGGTTATTTTCTAGGATTTCCATGAATTCTAAATTTAGGAGCATCAACAGTCGTTTTAGTTTACCAGCATGCAGACGCCCCGATCTTTTATGATCATCGATAGAGGATATTGCCTTGGTATAACTATCAATAGTAAGATATACTAATATAAGACACAAAAGTCTTGAATATGGCCTCGGCACGGTAATTCTGTTTTCTTTAACACCCCATTCCATTATTGTGATTTAATATTAACATAGAAAAATATGTGAAATAGCTGGAAATGATCGAAGTTTCTAACATAATACAAGCGTTTCAAATTCGAATTAAAAAAAACATTTGAATGTTTTAAGTTGTAATATTTATGGCCAGACTAGTAATTTTAATTTAAAAACACGAACCTAAATGAAAGAATAGGAAACTAACGGGAAAAAATATTATGAGTTGAAGCTGCTTTCGGGCTTGGGCGTTATATTTAATAAAATTGATAAAATGCATAATTCCTTTGCAAAAAAAAACGTGTGTGTCCTCCACTGGCTGACATAACTGCTGCATTTCTTCGTGGCATGCTTTGGACGAGTTTTTTGTTAGTATGAGGGAATACGCACCCACACTGCTGTAATAGCCGTTTTAAACTTTCGGATGTTCTGTGGGGATGGGTGTACAGCTCTAACACGTCGTTTTAGAAAGTCCCATAGATGCTCAATGGGATTGAGGTCGGGACTTCGTGCTGGCCAATCTAAACGGTGATCCCGACTTCACTTTTTTTTATATTAACTGGCTCCGTCGACTGAATGTCGACGATTCGGCCAACGTCAAGGTGGAGAGATTTTTTATTTTAATTTAGCTGATTGAAGTATATAAAGAGCTGATTTAAAAGGAAATGATCGGTTGATATAGCTGTGGTTTTTTTGTGAACTGAAGAATAGGCAACAACAGTTAGTACGGTTAGTAATAAACACCCATAATATTAACTACCTTGTTAGTATCTAATCTAAGTTTAAGGGAGAAATGTGTGGATGTAAGTGGGAATATGTGCCTAATAGAAGCGTAGAAAGTATGGAGGATAGAAATTACAATTTAATATTATTGCGGGAGATAGAATTTGTAAAGAATCTTTATGAAAGGGGAATGGCATAAAGTAAGAAGAAAAGGGATGTTGATGGGGCAAGGGATATCCTTCGGTAGAAGGTCATATAAAGGAATTGACAATTTAGGGCAATAGAAAAAAATATGTTCAAGAGTAACTTCCTCAAGGCCACATTTAGCGTCTACGTCGGCCGCTTTATGTACTGTCATTGTCACTTCCTGTAGCAGCTAACGCTGGTTGTACGTGAGAAATTAGGAGTTCCGTGATGCAGCGTTATATAGACGAATAGAATATTTTTAAATATCTTTGAAGATTTTTAGATTTGGAACATTTAACTTTACTTGCCAGTACTTTAACCTAGAAAATTATTTGTAATAAATTGAATGCATATTAAACCTCTTATGTTTAAGATTTTCATAGTTGTACATAAAAGTTTTGGGTGCCCGTATTTTTGTAAATGGGTTTATAATAAGGGTTAAAGTATGAAAGTGTCGTTTTACTTCGAATTGATATAGAACCTGTGAATGTTGAACGTATAGACGTGAATCATTTAACACATGTTATCTATGTAGTTCTTCTTTTAAAACATGAACGTGTGTTGCACGTTGTTGTTGTTGCCTTGTTGAATCGATACATAATTGAAGAAATATTGGATTGAATTGTGACATACGATGAAAAGTGGATGAATTACGATAACCGTAAGCGAAATACGCAATGGCTGACCCCAGGTCAAACGCAGCAACAGTGTCCTCTTTATATCACTTCTCACCTCAGTGACCCTGAGGTCTGAGCTAGCGGTTCGAACGTTCGAATCGGTATCTACAATACGATAAGATAAAATATAATATTATGAATTTACTGCCAGTTATAAGGTAATTATTTGTTTCGTCTAGGCTTTCCCGGATCAACCGTCCCCGAACTCCGTGTTCGTGTCAAACAGTCCCCCGCCGTATCCGGGCGTGACTGGAGCCACTTACCCCGCCGGCGCGGGCTTCTCCGGGATGACTCCCAACGCCAGTCCCACAGGTGGGCAAAACTGGCAGAATCCGAATGCTCCACCACCGGGGTACCCTGGTAACGCCAGCCTACCGCCTTCTGGATTCGCGGGGGGGTTCGTACCCCCACCCGGAATGTCTGCTAACGGTAAGTTATTATATTTAGGACTAGAAATTATATGACACCAATAGGATCTAATATTAAAGTAATAGTAATATAGATTACTAAACTTGGTAATAAACCAGGAAATTACCGGAGGAATACCGGCTTTGGATAAAAAGGGATTGCACAATCCTTTGAATGACATGTGGTCTACCCCCTCTAAATAATTAATAATTTAACAAGGCAGTGCAATTTGATTGGGCTGGTAGTATATGGCGTATTGTCTTTCTTATGTGCAAATGATTCAACTCATAATCATATTTTTTCTAGAAACCGAGGATAATGTAGCGTACGAGTCATCTGATTGACCGTCATCACTCCAACCCAGCCGCTCAACTTTTTTAAGGGCATCCATGTCGTATCGTTCTATAGACATCACGCAAGGATATAATAGGGTTGTGTGTAGATGAAAGTTCCATACGCCGTACATCCTTATGAAGGCCAAAATCCATAGTAGTCATTTATTTTATCAAAATTGATTCCTTTAGAATTCTTTTTGATGTCATTTCTAATATACTAGATACTACTACCGCTTCGGAAACAAATGCCGCTCTGAGAGAGAAGAAATTCTCCCAGCATTCTTTTTTTTGCGCTCTTTTCAATAAAAATATACAATATTGTACAGTCATTTCTATCGCTATAAAACAATCATAATCTAGTCCCAGGCTATCCGATCACTTAGATATTCAGCTGTGGAGCAGTAGGATTTATGACAGAGCCATTTTCTAATAAAACATTTAAATTTATTTATAGATAATGCCTGAACAGTGGCTGGGACTTCCAGACACAATCTGCAATCCCTTATTTATAATAATGAAAATCACTTATAAGAGCAAAAAGAAAATGAAGAGAATGATGCTTACTTTTGTAGTGTGTAATGCAACTGCTCGTTTTGTGATTGACTTCCAAAAACTTATTAATATACTTACTTATTTATAAAATATAATTGCAGGTCCCTATTATATTATGTATCACATCGTCTAGGACTATTGGAGCAAGGTTTTACTTCTACATACGATTTAGTTAAGTTAGAACTAACACCAAAGTTTTGGTTTGGTCAAACTAACTCATATAATAAATCATCGTTTGATGTCATATTTGTTTACTACTACTAGACTAATAAAATTGAAGCAGTAATTAAAAATTGTAATGTAAAGTAGCTAGTTCATATTATAACGTGCATTATCTGAATGTTAGTTAGTTTTCAGTATGTTTTAGGTGTATATTAGATGTATTGCAGTAGATTGGTTGCCTTTCCAGATGCGAAGGCCGCCGAAGCGGCTCAGAGTGCTTATTACGACCCCAACAGGCCGCAAACAGCATATGTGCCCCCACCATATAACGTAAGTTATTACTTATAATGTTGTAGTTCAGATTAAATTCCATATTATTACTACATAGTATAAAACAAAGTCGGTTTCCGCTGTCTCACCCTATGTATGCGTGGATCTTTAAAACTACGCAGTGGATTTTGAAGCGGTTTCTATAATAGATAGAATGGTTCAAGAGGAAGGTTTGTATGTATAATACATGCATAATATACAGTACACTGATAACCTTTATTTTTATTTTATTTTAAAAGAAAATTGACAGCTTAATTTGAAGAAATTAGTCAATAAATACAGAAGAAGAATAAAAGCTTATTACAAGTTTCCACAGATAGCATTAACATATGAAAAAGAAAAAACACTCGATTGGTAGTAGTAGTAATATGGAATACAGGGAAAAACATTGCAAAGAATAAATAAATAAAAAAGCTATACAATGAGCGGTAAAAAAAGCTAATTCAAACAGTGGCAAACGAGTTTCGTTAAGCAATTATTTATACGCGTTAAAGAATTCCTTCGAAACCCTATGATATTGATCCTGTAATGTGGCCCTTTACAGCAATAATTTAAATGAATATTTTCGAAGATATTACAGATACAAAATGCAGGGTCTTAGCGGTTGCGGCGGTACCGGTCGGGAAAGCATTAGAATATATATCATCAAGTTTATAAAGTATTGCAGTCTACGAATCTATTTTTGTATGTTATTTAAGAAATAAAAAAAGTAGTATCTTGCCTTTTCTAACAGCAATGTGTTGCAAAACAACATTAATGTTACATTATTGCAGTTTACGGTTTTTTTGTCAGTAAAAATACAGTCCATGTTCGTGGATACAATAACAGTAAAGAACATTGGTTACTTTCTACTTTTGAATTTATTCATAACAAACATAAAAAATAATGTTTTCTCTCTATAATATTATGTAGGTACATATACATAATTTGAAAGTTAAGACGAGTTTTTCGTCTTCGTAGCATCCATCGCACAATGAAATTAGTTTTTAAATTATTAAAATGCAAGGTAATCGATTTTAACACCATAGTGATTGGAAAAATAATGAAACGCCTGCAAAACTACTAATGTTTATTTAAACAATTTAAATTATTGAAATCTAGAAAATTTATTTAAATAACATCTATTCGACAAATTTGTAATGAACAGTAATTATTCAACTTTGTATTAGTTAGGCTGATAGTCTCTAAGTTGATAAGGGCATCTTGTAGCATTCAGTTTTATATATCGAACGTGATATTTAGTATGTATAACTTTTTTATGAGCCGCGGTATCGTCAGACAATTGATAAAATATTTTTATAGAGTTCACTTTTGTTTAAAATGACGGTTACTTACTATTAGTGGTCAATACTACCTTTATTCCCTTTTAATATCAAGAATATTAACTACCTAAAAGAAGTCCCTCCTTCACACCCTTTTTTCGTCTTTGAATCAGATTACTTTTTATAATTATTGAGATTTGAGTTTTGTAATTCGCCCGACAAGCCCCATGTTCTCATAGATTAAACATCTGAACAATGGTAGACATATGACTAAACATCGTTACAAGAATTAGTTCTTCTTAATTATGGAAAAAAGCCATTACCTAAAAAGGTCAATTTGGCAAAATTGGATGGAATTAAAAATAGTGGGAAGTAAATTAAAAAGGCTTTGTTATTATTACATGCATTAATATTATCTGGTATTACTTTTCAGGATCAACCTCCGACCTACCAGGAATCTACATCGAAAAAAGAGAACTAAAGCATTGTCCACATTACCACATGCCCACTCCTGGTCACGGTCCGACGTTCTCAAAGATGAGACAGGACATGTGAACTGGAAACCATTACGATGTAGAATTTAATTGAACCGAACTCTCTTAGATTAATTTAGCGAAAAAACATTTTCGATATCTTGTCTCAGTATAAAATAATCATACTGAATTGATCTTGAACCCTGATGTCCTTGATAAGTTGATAAAGCAAAATATTTACACAAATTTGCGGCAATGCTTGAAGAAAAAATTGCAAAGTTTTTCATTAAATTAAAACAAAAACAAGCTATGTAAATATAGAAAATGTTCTTTTTAAATGTAAACTGGTAGTAATTAATCCTGATTTCCATATTAAACATATAATATTATATTTTAGAGGTAAAAAGACGGCAACACTCCTATGATTTTCTGGTGTTGCAAAGAATGTGGGTCTCGGGTGACCCGTGCACTTAAACTAAAGTATTATTTTTGTTAAGATATATATCATAGTTTATATAATATTATAGTTTCTACCTTACTAAAATTGTATAGAATGTGAATTATGCGAAAAATTTTATTGGATATTTTTTAACATGGGGGGGATGCATTCTAAGCAGAGTGGTTCAGTTAAATTATACATCATTGTTTTATTTGTATAATTACTTACACATGTTTTAATCACAGCTTCTGCATTCCACATATTGCGTTAACAAAATTATTATATTATGGCTGTGTCGTGAAGTATTAAATATTAATTAACATGATGCATTAGCAACATCAAAATTGTTAATTCCAAATAATCTATTTATTGTTGTAAATTGTAACGTGTATTCTATAAAGTTAGTATTGATATTTTAATAAATGCAAATTTTAAAGGCAATATGTTATTTTTCTGCTTGTGTATGTTTTTATTATTAATTTATTATGGGATAGATTGGCAAACAAGCTTGTTTTGAATAATCGCTTTTTTTGGTCAATATTCATTGACCTACGTTAAGAAACACCTTCAAAATAACTGTTTATTAGTTTACATAGTGTGTGGTACAAAATTGTTTCAAACCAAATTGCAATCGGAATGCAGTGATTCTTTATACCTATTGGTAGGTTTAAAACCATCATGACAGTGAGTCCATACATTGAAAAATTAAAGTTTTATTACTTTAAAAATTATTACGCTAAATTCAAGAGAAAGGAAAGAAAACATATTACTACTAATTTATACTTATATAAATAAAATTGAAGTGTCCGTAACGTAGAAATAGCCTCCTACCAACTACCTCCTTTTATACTACAATCCATTTACAGTTATTTTGCCTCTGTTATAGTATGCCAAAGAGTATGTAAATACTACGTAATAAGAGGCGAGACTGCCTAAGTAAAAATTGAAATTTAGTTTAATATGAAACGTGCTGTCATTTGACATATATAGACCTCGATATCCGAGTGGTTAGTGATCCTAACTACTAAGCTAGAGGTCCCGGGTTCGAATCCCGGCAAGCATTTATGTGATGAATATGGATGTTTGTTTCTGAGTCATGGATGTTTATTTATATTTATGTATGTTTATATGTATTTAAAGTATATTGTATTAAATATATCGTTGTCTTGCAACCCATATAGCACAGGCTATGCCTAATTTAGGGCAAGATAATTAGTGTAAAAGTGTGTCAATATTATTATTATTATATATTTGAAATAGTAGTGCAGTATCGCGACGACCACGAAGTATAATCCGGCTAAGTTTGAAAGCGAACAGGTGCTAACGTAGTGGATTTCATCTATCTCCTTTTTTACAAGATTATACCCGTTCAATGACCTCACGTTTCATACAATCGAGTGAATCGCTGTTTTCTTAGAGTTCCGCTAGCCTGTAATATGCAGTTAACTTTCCCGTGAGGTTGGCATTACTATCTTGTCATTTCATAGACATTATTTAAAGTTTTCGGTACCTAATTATTTAATCATGCCAAAAAGGTTATAAATAAAGCACTTGCAGAAATTTTGTACTGTCCGCTCGTAATTTTTGTGAAAAGGAATGGCTGATTAGCTGCCTATCCAATCAGAAATTTTCGTAAATATGTAGACGCCAAGTATGTAAAATAGGATTACCCACAATTATTTTTGCCCCTCATCAGGTAGTCTGTACTGCACCTTAAGATACCTTTCGTACTACTATTGGAGCTGTTGAAATTTCGGTCACGGTCGTTAATATTAATAGACTACCACCAAGATCAAGCATAAAGAATACTTATCCCTTCATGAATTACTCACTAGTCTAATTATAGTTTTAAACGAAAAATCATTGATTTTATTGCATTATTATCTACTACTCGGGAGAATATCAACTGCAATATCAACTACTACTATCAACTTTTTCTCAAGTTTAATAGCTTTTAATCTAGTTTAATAAAATTTTCACTAAAAAGGATTTCATTTGTTATCTTAATTAAAAAAAGCTACTAGCCACAATTTACTATTGGTACTATTTTTGTGGGAGGAGGAATTTAAAGTTCCATATGTGACTATTTAATTATAGTAATCTTTAAAATTTTAAGTGCGAGGCTCCTTTGCGCGGATGCCGGATGGTTAGAAACATTTTTTTCCCGTTAAGTAGTAATGTGGAAGCGTTATTGTGTATCAGATTGAAGGCTGTGGTATTAATTAAATTAAATAACCATTTACAACTCAAGTGAATTTCGTAATATGCAATTATTGGGGTAGAGCTGGGTATGAACTGTAAAGTAGGTCCGAATCGTTCGTTAATTTTGGTAACAAATTTAATTAATTAATCGCACAAGTGACGGACAACACTTTAAAAATAACAAAAAATTGTTAACATAAACTTTATCTATCCATAAAGAAAAAATGTAACAAAAATTTAAAACTGTAATTATTCGTCTTCATCCACCATGCAATGCGTTTGCTTCGGAAGCGATCAAATGCTTTTATAGTGCTTACTAAATTAATTTAATTTCACTCGAATATGTGCGGTTTTCGTACGGAAATCCTCATTTCTTTTTCCAATACGGACAACCGAATCAGGGAATGAACGGATTTTTTCTATCTATTCTATTTAGTATATTTCTTTCTGAGAACGCAATAGTACTGTCCATTCATGATAGAAGATAAGAAACGTCACCATCGAAAATAGAAAATCATAACTTCTGTCAAGCAATCAAAATCATGAATAAAACATCTTAGAAAATGTAAAAAACAAATTATTAGAACAAAATGATATTAATTTAATACCATAAATAAATATCATAAAATTTATAGCAACAATATATATTATGTCGAGTGCAGGTGAGTCGAGTGAAAGTTATCGAATTATTATTGTGTATAAGCTATGGTACTCACATATTTGTTTTAGAGGAGACAGCTTTGTACAAAAGCCTGCAGATGTATTAGATGTTAATTAATAAGCCATCCTTCGTATACTTGCCGCATCGTTAAAATGGATTCCAGGAAAACAAAAGTTCAATTCCTATATATAATTTGTACGAACACAAAATTGTACCTATCTATAGCCACAATATTATAATAAAAAATATGCAATATAATATTAATCCAAATGTTCAACATCAGGCATTGAACTTTTGTACAAAGTTGTAGTAAGTCCCCAACCTACAAGTAAAATGATTTGCTACAGAAATTATTATGCGATCATTTAACTTTGATTACTTTCGCGTAACGAAACGACATGAATACCTACGCGGTAAATAGTGTGTGATAACTAACTGCGAACGATCGTGAAGATTTAAGCCTACCGTATTTTACTCAGTGTCAAAAGTTATTTCCTTGGCTTTCATTGAAGGTAAGCAAAATTATATTTTATCAATGTGGCAAGATTAAATAACAGACTCAGGCATGGCTTATTAATTCAATACTATATATTTCCTTTGTTATGAAAAAATGTGTTATTAAGACTTTATCCTTTTAGATTAAAAGATTCATCCATGGCGCCAAGCATACATCCACCTTGCACTCCTTCGGCATCGTGTACGCCCATAAGATGCCACCCAACTCCACCTCCATGTCAAAACCCCGAGAAATGTCTCAAGAGAACAAAATCAAAAGGAGCAAAGCCGTGCCCGAGTGCCCTGTCTATAATGGCCACCCGTTCGAAAGCATCATGCGGTAGCTGTGGAAAATTCAAGGGTGCTTCGAATCCAAGGAATGTTAAAAAAGTACAGAGCTATCTAAAAGACAAATCAAAACAAGCCAGGTTGAGAAAAAAAGACAGTGAAACTGGTAGTCGTTCATACGTTAGTTATGCCAAAAAAAAGGGGACACCTAGAAAAGAGAACGACTGTTGTACTGGAAGAGGCCATAGAGGGCGGCTCATAAAGAAAAACAAATGTTGCACTATTATATAGATCTTCATTACGATGTTTTGAGAATGGGTTGACCAAAAAAAAATATTTAAAACATTTTTTTATGTTGGACTTAAAAAAGGTAATAATAATTGTAGATAACCAATTATACTTACCTATGATTAAACATGTTTTTGTTTGTTATTAAATCTTAATACCTCAATCAACTACCACTGTTTTTTTCTATGTAGTCGGGCAATAGGTACCTATTATTTTTTATTTTATTTATACGTTTTGAAGGGAAATAATAGAATCTATAGAATCCTTCTTCTCCATTTCACTGTTAAAATTTTCTTCACAAATTTTTTGTGTGCATTTAAAATGCGGAATGCTTTTATAAGGTATTTTATATCATTGCAATCTCGCACCATTTCTAACAAAATTACCTGTATACTGTGGCAATGAGGGTTCCAGCTAGGACACACGTAAAATTAGTGTTGGTGAAATCACTTTTTGTGAATCACTGAGTTTAATAAAACTGAGTTTTATTAAACTCAGTTTGAAGCGTCATTGGTGAAATTGAGGCTTAGAATGACCCCTTTAACTGCAAATTATGGTCAGTCTTAGAGCACATGAGATGTCGTTCTCTTAAGATATCCCAGAGAAGGCATTGACTAATTTTCCCATGGAAATCGTATGTTATTCCATAGATTTTCATTATTTCTAAGACAGCGAGGCCCTGTATCACACCCATAGGTCACTTTTTTTGACTTTAGAACCTTTAGAATCTAGGCCTCTAATAAAGGCCTACTTCGTGATTTTCCTTGCTTGCATGTTTGAAAATAATAATGATATCTAAATCTACAAACGCAAAAGTTTAAAGTTTTAGTTTAATTACCGATGTATATAAAGAGCTGAAATATCTATGTAACCTGAGCAAAATTGCCACACCGGAAGATCAATCGCACACCAGCACGCCCCACGCTCGTCAGAGGCACTTAGTTCGACATGCTTTGCCTGATCCAAGCGTAGGAATCCAAAATGGATTACTCGACGTGGATCTAGCTTGTGGCTCTTCATCATCAAACTTAAATGTAATTTCAATTGGTTGAATCGTCTTTCTGACCTAAAATAACATAACAGATAATAATTTTATCTCATTACAACTTAGATAAATGATTTTCTTTCAGCCACAAATAAGTTAAAGCCATGCGTGTCGGCACCTACTTGTAGCGTGCATAGACATAGACCACAGCCGCCTCCATGTCCTAATCCAGAAACATGCTACAAAAAAGGACGTAAGAGCTTCTACAGATGTCCCAGTTCAACGGCCACAGTAAGCAGATTTGGTACACCGTGTGAATGCGAAAGAGAAAATTCGAGGAACTCAAGATTAAGCCGCAAGAAAAGTTTTAAAACTCACAAAAAAAGAATAAGAGAAGCTTACAGTAAACGCTCTATGGAGTCGCGATGGCGTAGAAGAAAAAAATGTTGTACTATTTTATAGGCGAAGACATTGGGATAGAAATTCCAGTCCAAATAAATTTAAGATCACGATGATAATTATTTTAAATTTACAATCTACTACTTTATAACAGAGACGTAAGGAAGTTCATTTTATTACCAATCTGTTGCCAATTCTCACACCAGGGGGTACCTACTGAAAAGTGCAGGTGCAGCAGGGCAGATAATTTGGAAAAATCTTATATAATTTTGTATTAACATATCTAAAGATAAATTATTTAACATCCCTTTCTTGTTTTGTTTTCGTATGTAAAACAAAGACATCCGTAATACATTAAACGCAAATATTTTGCCCTAGTTTGAACGAGTGATTTATAAACGTCTGCCAAAAAAAGCATTGAAAAATGTTATACACTTCAAGAAACTCAACGTATACTGCATTGAGCTTGATAAAGAACTCTGCTGAAAAAAAAGAGCTGCATTTTTAAGTCACTGACGTGCGAACATCTAGTCTCTGGTGCCGATGTTTTTAACTCTTTTCTTTCAAACCTTTTTAAAGCTCTCATGCGAATGAGGGATACACCCCATTATTATTCCACATTATATGAAGAAGTTCAAGAGACGCTTTATATGTTGGATATACACATCCATTAAATTCTGTGATGGCTAGGAACTTCCCGGAGTTCACGGTCGTGTCATTCCGTGAGCTAACGTTAAAAGTTCCAGTTTTGCTGGTGCAAAACCATGAACTCTGCATCGTAACACAGAGCTGGGTAATAATATTATATAAAGTTACCATTCAGGAACTGTTAAAACAGGGAGCACTTTAATTTCCCATATTATTATTATAATATATCTATTTAAAATATAGTGGCAGGTATTCATTTGGGTCTTCATGGTCAGTTATATGTTGGTTGTTCATATATTATCAACTGAAAAAAACTTGCATAATTTAATATTGTTGTCAGAACAATATTAACAGCACAAAACACAATTTATGAAGTCCTGTTGCTATTTTTTTGCTAATCGAAAAGCATCATATGAATATATCTATATTCTATGTTTTTATGTCATCTGTCAGTCGCCTACTCTGTGATTCCGATTCGGGATCGGCGACTTGTCGGCGACGGGCGAGTGCAAAGATATATGTAGTGTTATGTGCTTGAATTGTGAATGTAATTTTTAATGCTATCAAGATTTAAATTTCCCTACTACAGAAAAATCTTATTAGCAGAGTAATAAAATTCCATCTCTTGTTTACTTTTATGTACTTATTCTGCATTTATAAGACTGTAGTGCAGTGTTTGTGTTGGGTCAACTCATCGATATCGAATTTCGTGTAAGAATACAGTAAATTAACAATCTGTTATTAAATTTGTAGCGTATACAGAAAGTAAAGTGTTGTGATAATAGTTTACAAACAAGTCATTGGTGAAGTTAAATAGTCAATACTATTACATCAATATGTGGCAAACCGGATTGCACCAAGGTGGAGAAAACGTGACGCTGTTTTAGGGTCAGTATAGCTTTTCTCTATCCGTCTACTTTCAACATAATAATTAGCAAAAATGTTCCTTAGCTATGCAAAATAATTATTCATCTATAGACTATTCTGTTAAAAAAATGTCTGTGTAGTTCAGTTAATAAACAAATGCTACTAAATTTAATTATTTTGTTCTGGCTTACAATTTTGTTATATTTGATATATTTTTATAAATATATATTTTTGAATTATCTTGAATACTTATAAAATTATATCTTAAATATGTGCAGCTCATATAAAACAGTTCAATTTGTTATATTATTATTAATTTTTAAGTGATAATACATCACTATTATTTGTGTACACTGTGCACACCTCTGATTTTCGGTAGTTACATAAACTCTGTAACAGTAAGTACATGTTTACGACTTGTACATTTCTTCCACATAGTTATTCATTGACTTGTGCTTTTATTTCTTAAAACAGTGAATGCTTTATCATTTCACTACAAGTTGTATTCATAGGGCTTATACACCTAAATATTTATATTGGTTATGTATTGTTATTATCCACAAATATTAGAACAGTGACTTGTGTTGTGTCTAGTAAGTATTGTAATCTGTGGCATGTATTAAAAACATTATAATATCCAGACCAGACTAAAAACACATATAGTACTTGTAGGCCTCATGGATCCATGGGAAAGAAAGATACCAAAGGCCTACACTATAAAACTAGAAATTAGAGAAATGGCAATGTTGTAGCCTCATATGCCACAGAAGTAGGTGAGACAGTTATACCAGCAAATTTCTCCACAATCTACTAGAGCAGCGTTTCCCATTTGCTGGGTTGCAACTCGGTAACTGGCCTTTAAAATAAAATACAGGGTCGCAACATTCCCGCCTTGTTTTAGTAATATTACAAGTCCCTTCTATAACATACATTTTCGGGGACATTGGTTTCTTTAGTAAAATGCACTAAAATTTTGTGACTCAACAGGCAATACAAAAGTACTAGGCACTAAGTAAAAACTTTTTAGTATCAATAATGTGTATTATTTTAACTACCCAAACCAGTTTGGGCTTAAAACCATTAATTGAGTCTCTAAGGGGCAGTTTGAATAATAACAAACCATGGCAGATCAATGTTTGGGAAACACTGTACTACAAGACCTTGGCCTGTCAAGTTCTGCAGTAAGTCATTTCCTTGAAAAATCTATGGTCAGGTTTTTCTAGGCAACTCTCTGTGGCATACTGTCCACACTGTATTATTCGCAGTAAAGAAGAATGCTGATGCTGTTATACATTCTCGAGTCACAAGTGTTTGGCACTGTTCAGAGTAGCACACACTGAGATAGACCTGGCAACTGCTTGTTGAATTCATGGAATGCTTAGAAGTTCACTTCATAGCCAGATTACAGGGTATTCCTTGAGCCTAATAAGAGATAAGTATAGGCTATCTCGCATTAGGCTACATAACTCAGCTAGCCTAAAATATTTATTTGTGAATCAAGTCATAGGAAAACTGATCTCCAACTGCTTTATCTATGTGAGCTGCCATAGTGATATTGAAAAAAATTATGTATTCATAAGAATGCTGAATATAACCTAATTAGTAAAAAATAGAATTGAAATATAATAGGTAAAACTAACTGTAAACATTTTTACCACAGTATATACAGATTCCAAGTGATGCATAAAACATATTTTTAATAATATAAGAGTGCAAAATATATGATGATGACACACAGAAAATTGATCTAAAAAAAATGTCTTGTATTAAGTCTTCTCTTGAAATGGTCTTGTAAACAGGTAAATTGAACATTGTTCAGTTTAACCCATAGAAGGTACAAGTCATATCACCGCTCTTTGACAACACTTCCTTTAATGCCTTGCCTGGTATTGAAATACTGTGTTGCGAAATCTTGAGCGATTCCAAACTCCACAGTCATTTTGAAAGCAAAGCTAAATTCGCCTTTCTTCAAAGCTGGGCATCGTAAATAGAGGATGGCAATACTTCAAGCAGGCCCTCATTCTTCATTCGATCTACTAAGCCCAGGTCCGGCCACATATTAAGTATCTCTGGTTTGTCGCACCCCAGTATCAGCTCGAATCATTTCACCGCGTGAATTTTTCGGTGATCCAATGCTCTGTGAATAGTCTAGCTGTCTCTTTGCTTGCATAGAGACATTACTTCAAGAGAAGTTTTCCAAAGAGCTGTTTGACCTGATTACAAATTAATTTTTTTCTCATCATGAAAAGATTTGGTAGTGATCTCCCTATTCCCAAACTGTGGTATAATACTTATAAAATCATATTATAGTATTATTTTTATTATACTGTTTATTTTTACTTTTCCTATGTTGTTTAGTTTAATATAATTAATAATTAACCTATAGAGTTCAATTAAATTATTGTGATTATTATATTTATTTACAACTAAGTAAGTTAACAGTTAGTAAGTTACATTTATTTGTTAAACTACTACAATGTGGAAAGCTGTTTACAAAGTTTCACATTTAAATATTATTGTGTATGTGTACATATAATGTCAATGTCAAAAATCATTGTTTAAATAATTATACAATTAAGTGGGTGGAGAGGTTCATGTGCATTGAAAGATTACTAAACTAATGCCATGTTTTAGTGGTGCTAAACAAAATCAAACATCAAGTTTTGGTAGACCAAACAGACATGACTGGACGGGTTGGACTTAGTTTCCCATAGCACGAATTTTGAGGTAATAAATATTGTAGTTGATAGAGCTTTAGTCCACGATTATAATGATACCACTCTTATTACAAGGTAATGTACCGTTTTCAAAAAAAAAAAACAAAAAAATCGAACCTAAAACAAGAAAATCACGTAAATAATTAACACTACATGAGCGCTGACATCGCGGCGGGAGGCTAAAAACTGTCAAGAAATGATTTTGGTTTCTTCGTAAAATTTTAGGACAGGCAAAGGGTTCAAGCCCATACAGAATTGTATGAAAAACAGTGAAATGAAATGTAAAAATAATAGTTTAAAAAAAAAACTAAAGAACACGCTTTATATAAAATTCAACTAAAAATAGAAAATAAACATCCCACGCTTTTTTATAATGAAATATATAATATTTTTTTACACTATTTTCAATTTAAATTTATTTTCTATTTTTTAGTTGAATTTTATATAAAGCGTGTTCTTAAGTTTTTTTTAAACTATTATTTATTTTTAATTTTTTAGTTAATTTTTTTATATTGAATGAAGATATTTTAATATTTGCGAATAAAAATATTTTAGTTATATTGAATGATCACTTAATTCAGCTAGCCCGAGATCCCAGAACTAGCTCTTGACATTATAGTTCACGATATAAAATTGCTTTTTGCTTAAACGCTTCAAACATATCTGTTGGCTAGGAATTAGATCGGCTCCTTGCCAGTACCGATTTACGTAGTAGCTACGGACCCTCCTCTTATAATAATAATTAGCTCAGTTAAATCACGTATTAATAATTTATAATGGAAATATAAATTCACCGCCATCTATTCGCTTCTAAACGAATTAGATACTTTAATTTTGTGGAACTGTCTTGACATGTAAATAATATTATTATATTTCATTATAAAAAAAGCGTGGGGTGCTTTTTAAGATATTATTAAAATAATAATTCTTCTACATCCCACGCTTTTTTTATAATGTAATATATAATATTATTTTACACTATTTTCAATTTAAATTTATTTTCTATTTTTTAGTTGAATTTTATATAAAGCGTGTTCTTTAGTTTTTTTTAAACTATAATTTATTTTTCATTTTTTACTTATTTTTTTTAGATTGAATGAAGGGATTTTAATATTTGCGAATAAAAATATTTTAGTTATATTGAAAGATCACTTAATTCAGCTAGCCCGAGATCCCCGAACTAGCTCTTATAATAATTAGCTCAGTTAAATCACGCATTAATAATTTATAATGGAAATATAAATTCACCGCCATCTATTCGCTTCTAAACGAATTAGATACTTTAATTTTGTGGAATTGTCTTGACATTTCGCGCGTTTCCTTTGTAGTTTACAATAAATTACTAGATGGCGCTTATTAGTGATTTATTTATTTAAAAATTATATAAATTAACAAGAATCATATTTTGCAATTGAAAAATTGAATAATTTTATCAAATAAGTGTAATGCCATCGGTCCTCGATAAATCTACAAAGTTTGAACGAAATCTAGCCGTTTAAAGTGGGTCAAAATCGCACCCAAAGAAGTCGGTTACAAACATACAAATATACAAGTGAATCTTATATAAAGCGTGTGAAAAATAGTCTGTGACAGATTAGACGGCTTCATAAATAATTATTTTTAGATTAGATTTAGATTTTTAGATTATGTTTTAACTGACTGGCTTTATATGCTAGTTCAAAGTAGGTACTTCGGAGATCAGCCTCAAGCACCAAACTCGGTGGATTTGGCAATTGTTGAATTCAGTCTTCTTGAGTGAAGGGGAGATACCCACGTGTTACGTGACCTTTACTATCGGCTATACTCATGGAAACAAAAGTCAACAAGCAAATGGAACAAAAACCGCAACAAACACTACAAAAAAGTATCATAAAACATACTAGGTTAGGATAGACCACTCACTAGTATAGCCACCAGCTAAAATATTACTAATCCTAAACATTGAAAAGAGGACCCTGAAACAACATGGCAAATTGACCAAGTATCCAGAGGAAACCTGTATTTGCGATTTTTTATAATTATAATTATCATGTTTACTTTAAGAACTGTTACTATAGAAGGTAATATGTCACTACTATTAGCTTATAACGATTTGTATTATACATATGTATCGTGACAAGTATATTATAGTGTTTAAACGAATCACAATAATTAAAACCAAATTTTAAAAAGCATGATAACAACAATGGTACGTAATCTGAATAATTCTTATACGCTAGTTTCGTGCTTAAGTGGTCGAAGAGCTTCGTCTTCCACCCTCTATTTGAGTACCCTTAGCTGTCTTTACAACAAGTTCATGAGAAGCCAATTTTTACGTTCTACGCCCTACAGGAACAAGCAGTTCTATGAATAGGAAATATTTTATGTTAGTACATACATACTTATATATATATATATATAATACTATAATCTGAATATTTTGTTTTTTAGTTTCACAGTCATCTATCTGATTTCAAATAATATATGTTTTGTATTTGATTTTGAGGAAATTTATTTATTATTATTTGTATAAACGAGGACAAATTAATGTTAAGTTATCATCGCCGCGAAATTTCTCTTGCTTAGCATTGCGGTCTTTGTAGTCGGCTTTTACGCTTTTTTGTACTTCACACACCTGTGGTCTGGAACACCATGGAAAAGAGTTCATTCCACATTCGAAAGGCTACCTACGCCTCTAAGCTTCCTGAAAAAGGTTAGTCATAGCTTTATACACGATGATTTCCAAACATAGCCCAGTGGTTGCGAAACTGAAGTGGCAGTGGGCAGTTTACATAGCTCGACGGCCGTTGGGGCAGTAAAGTCCTCGAGTGGTGACCACGTACCGAAAGACGTAGTGTTGGTAGGCCTCCTACAAGATAGACCGACGATCTGGTCAAGATGGCCGTAGTAGGTTGGATGAGGGCAGCGCAGGACGGATCGTCATGGTGATCTTTGGGGAAGGTCTTTGTCATGCAATGGACGTCTTCCGGCTGAAATGGGACACGATGATTTCAAGTCGACGTGCGTATTGGCAAATTGAAACTATGAGTAATATCAAAACTCGTCTCGGATCCGAGTTAGATGCAAAATAACTGCGTGATTGGATTTTTGAAAAATTAATATTCGTAGCTAAGGGTTAAATTCTGGGAACATGGAAAGGGATGCCCATCAGCTACGAGCACACACACAGAAAAGTTTATGGATATAACTATATGAACTATAACAATAAGATAGTTAGGAAATTTGGCTTTAAAAAAGAATGGGTTTTGTAGAAAACAATAATTTTACTTTTTATAATATCACTGCTTTTTATCGAATTGAAAATACATTTATATTGTCTTACGCATTATTTTGGGGGTTATACATTATAAGCACATCGTCCAAGAATTGAATCGAAGGGCTGCAAAACAATAACAGAATAAAAAAGGGTTAAAAAGCAATATTAACAGAGAAAAACAAATCGAAAACGCACACGCAAATACAAACGGAAGTTAATTTGTATGTTGATATTTTACAATGACATGTTGATTGATAAAGAAATTGAATAAATAAATATCGATTTTAATTAATGTACTTATTTCATTCCTTTTTAATACTGATAAAGGGTGTTTTTTTAAGCCCGATATAACTTGAAATTGTAAAAAATAACACAAAAAATTAAATTGTAATCAAAATTTTTTTTTTATTTGAAAGATCAATACGTGACATTAACATTTGAAAATGATTTCGGGCATATGGGCACCGCGGCTGTTCTTGACGAAGCGCATTCTGGACGTCCAATTTTGGGCCACTTTTTCGAGCACTGCTGGCCGTATGTCACGAATAACACGAACAATGCTGGCCTCCAAGGCGTCAATTGTTGCTGGTTTATCAGCATAAACCAGTGACTTCACGTAGCCCCACAGGAAATAATCGAGAGGTGTCAAATCGCACGACCTTGGAGGCCAATTGACAGGTCCATTTCTCGAAATCAAGTTATCGCCAAATTTTGATTTCAATAAGTCGATGGTTGCGTTCGCCGTATGGCACGTAGCGCCATCCTGTTGAAACCACATCTCCTCCGGATTAATGTCATCCATATTTTCAAACAAAAAATCATTGATCATGGTGCGGTAACGATCTCCATTGACCGTAACGCGAGCTCCGGCCTCATTTTTGAAGAAATAAGGTCCGATGATGCCACCAGCGTGAAAACCGCACCAAACGGTGCATTTTTCTGGATGTAATGGAGTCTGTATGGTCTCTTGTGGATTGGTCTCACTCCATATGCGGCAATTTTGCTTATTAACAAACCCGTTAAGCCAAAAATGCGCCTCATCGCTGAACACAATTTTGCGATAAAACAACGGGTCAGTTGCCAACTGCTCTAGAGCCCAATCGGCGAAAGAACGACACATATATTGGTCTCGTGGCTTCAATTCCTGCACCAGCTGGATCTTATACGGGTGTAGGCCGAGATCTTTGCACAAAATTTTCCACGTAGTGGACGGACAGAGCCCCAATTGCTGCGACCGACGACGAATCGATAAATTTGGATCTTCTTCCACACTTTCGTTTACAGCGGCGATATTCTCTTCACTACGCACATTCCTTCGACGAGTTGGTGTTATTGCATCCTCTAGAGAGTATGTGGTACGAAATCTATCCACAGTTCGACGAATGGCTTGTTCAGATGGACGATTATGTACGCCATAAAAATGACGAAGTCGTCTATAAGTTGCGCGAATCGACGACTGATTTTCAAAGTAAATTTGGATAATTTCGTAGCGTTGTTCCAGCGTGAGTCTATTCATGATGATTTGTCAGAGTATACTGAAACAAATAAAAAAAAATGTTTTATCAAAATTTAATTTTTTGTGTTACTTTTTACAATTTAAAGTTCTATCTAGGTTAAAAAAACACCTTCTATTATTAGCACTGGACGTAACGTTCCTTTATACCTAACAATTGCACTGCAACGATGTATTATTTAGAACGAATCTTATCTTTTTTATAAAAAAAAATTTACATTGAAATGATAACTTATTTTGGCGTGCGTACATACAGAATAGCATTGAACTCGCGTAACAGTCACCTCGGAGAGAACATTATGTGAACGTGTTATTAATAATATGAGAATTGTTGTAATTGTTATCGATAAAAATTTATGAAAGGAATATTGTAAATCCAATTAATTACGTCGTATGAAATTGATATGTTAACATAAACTTTTTTCATTCATAGAAATCATACCCAAAAAAATTTGTTTAGAAATTTATGAATCTAAGAAGTTTTCTGTTCTGACATGTCCTATGACTGAAAGTTATAAAGCAATTTCTTGTACGATAATAGCTTACCATTATTATAAATCGCGGAACCACGTCTAATAGAGACTATAATTATTATTTTTTTAAATTTTCGGTATATTCTGACTCATTAGATTGCAGCTAGCTAAGTTTGGCACTTATTTGATTTGCACCATGAATATAATATCTTGAATCTATTAATTAGATAGCATTTTAAATATTTCTTCTTGTGCTAGTTTTTATACATAAGGTATGTAAGTAGGCCATATTCTGTTCATAATGATTTATAATTCTTAAGTTGTGTTTATTGATGTTATTTAGTTGGTTGTTGGTGTTTTAAAATTAAAAATAAATTGTATGAAAATATTATATAATTATTAAAATACACAGTTGTTAATGAACGCATAATGAAGTTGCAACATCAAATGCTTTTTATGCTACTGAATAAAATTATAGATTACTTACTTGTTTACAAGAAACCTGTGTTCCGATTCAATCGATGCATTTCCACTTCCAGCTATTGCATAAGGGATGACCTTGAATATGTACTTCATGTACTTGTATAATGTACGCATGCGTATGTTAGTGAATGGATTTTTTTTATGGAAGAGAGGACAAACTAGCGTCACCTGGTGTTAAGTGATCACCGCCGCCCACATTCTCTTGCAACACCAGAGGAATCACAAGAACGTTGCCGGCGCTATAAAAAAGTGTACCCGATTATTTTTGGGTACCTTACCCATGTCGTATCGTCCTGAAAATAGCGCACAAGGAAGCTCATTCCAGAGCTTAGTCGTAGCAGGAATCAGGTCAAACAGCTCTTTGGAACACTATCCGTGATAAATGCGGTAGAAGACACACAATGAAACGACGTCCCTACGCAATACCAAGGTATCTTCCGTAGCCGTTCACAGAGCACTGGGTCGCTGACAAGTCGAGCAGCATGGTCAAGAGGGTCTGCAATTTTAATAACGCCTTACAGGTGCCACGGATGCTAAGTGATAAGACCTGCCCACGACACCGCTCACTATTATTGAAAACGAAAACATTCTGAGCGGCGCGTTCGTAACCTCGCGGCTCTGTATTTTGCATGCTTCTGCTAAGCGGAAAATTGGCGCCGCTGTGGTAGTCTTCTAAAGATTTTGTACAATAGTGGGAATTTGAGATTCTTGTGACTTGTACACTCGTTGTCCTTCTGTAGTAATATCGGCCCACGCACAGTCTTCCGGTGAGCTTAATCTTTAATAAAACAATGATTTGTTGCAGAATATGGCTGAAAGATTGTGGCGAGGCAGCGGTCGCGCGGCTTCGGAAGTGTCAAGTTGCGCGTCGCTCTCAACTTTTGAAAACAACTCCGCCATGTTAGTACTTAGATTTATTTTTTATTTTATCACTTATCACTTAATATTTCCTCTGGTTGCTTGTCCTGGATGTTCTAAAGTAACTATTGCAGGGTCCCCGTTTGCACTCTGATATAAAAAAAAAGTTCGATCCAAGCTATGAAAGGATTGACAGAATGAATGCATGTACATAATTCAGAGTCTGCCTCGATTTAATAATTGTCACTGTGAGATGAGTTTCACTCGCCGATCTTCCCATAGTATGTTCATGCTAATCATGTCATCGCGAAATATTTTAACGGCCGTTTTCAATAACGTATCTCTAATTACGGATACATTGCTGTCACCGTTTAATGACAAGATCTTATCTATCCATAGTTATGTCTAATATATTTATAGTCCAATGCTTTATGTCGTATTGAAATGTAAGTTAGCGTAAACGGATAGATTTGTCTACCTCTAATAAATTAAACTAAGGATAGATAGGTTATTGAAAACGGCCGTACTACACGTGGTTACTTAAGCCTATATACAAATGCATGTATAATATGGGGTCCACAATATAGGTATATCTAATGGCTACAGAATCAAGTAAATCTTGTTGGCTTTCGCTTGCCATTCATCTTTTACTATGTGAACATAGACCTAAGAGGATCACAATAAAATAAAATAAAATGGCTATTATTATATTTCAACATATATTATAAATGTGAAAGTTTGTATGTCTGGATGTATGTTTATACTTCTTTAACGCAAAAACTACTGAATGGATTTTAAAGAAACTTTACAATAATATAGCTTACACACCAGAATAACACATAGGCTATTATTTATAAAACTATCGCGTGAATTATACTTTAGATGGCAAAACAACGTTTGCCGGGTCAGCTAGTAGACAATAAATGAAAGCGAACTCTATTATTTATGAAATGTATGGCCTAAAAAGCAATCTTCATTTAGACAAAGGAATTGTTTTCACGCCGCGACCGAATCTAAATAGTTTTAAGATAGGGTTACATTTAATGATAATCCGTTGAGAGCGTTTGTACACGCGGAGGGCCAGTCATCTCTCTCCAGAGGGTAACCGTCAGAGTCCACACAGTACACGACTCCGTTTGCGATCTGGTTCGGTCGGTAATTGCCGTTTGCCTGACAGACTTCTGACACCGTCATACCTCGTTCTGGGAAGATAATGGAAGTATCACGAGCGCAATCTGTGGAAGAAAACAATGATAATTCAAGATAAGAGAATGTGTAAGCATTACTGGGCAAATGAGGCATCTTATGTCTCAATGTGATGAGCGCAATTGTATTGATGCATTGTATCAATATCCATCAGCTGAACGTCCTGCTCGTTTCGTCCATTATTTTCATAGAGAAATAAATATTAAGAAACATTATACGAACTACCTTGATTCTTCCAGCCTACGCGTCTGTATCGAAAATAGATTTAACAAACCATTTTTATTGACCAAATAAGAGCTGTGGAAAGATGTGAATCATTAAATTCGGATCTTCATAGACGCCTCCACAATTTTCCGAATATGTACCTCGTTACTTGCGAAACATATTTTACCTATTTGATAGTCATAATAAATATTTTATTACTTACCAACCAACATATTATGCTTGTGCTTAAAAATTAATTATCAAGTGGAGTGGAATTTTGGAAATTCGTGTAATATTAAAGGGTGCTTTTCTGAAGCTACTAAGACTTAACATAATTTTATGATACGAATGATTTGAGTCTCGTGTCAGATTTTGGCGAGACAACACGTCCTGAGGATGCCTCGTGTAGAGGCGAAACACGTGTCGAATTGTTTAAAGACAAATATTGGCGGAATTAACATTAAAGAAAACTCAAATCATTTATATAATTATGGAATTCCGCAAAGTAACGCCTACTTCAATAAATTTTCACAATTTTATGAGATAACGAGTGAATTTTGTGGGGCCGCTCAAAATGTTAAATTTTAAGAAACATACGGAGCACCGCGGAGTAGTTGGCAGGATATAATATCACTTACCACGTGCACATTACACCAGCAGGATATGCCGCTTCTCAGTATATTACCAGTGCGTGGCTCCACAGTTGCGCCTATTTCTACCGTGATGCAGTAATGTGTGCGAATGAGCGCAATTGCAGTGCCGCTCAGAACTTTTGGGTTTTTCAAGAATCCTGAGTGGTACTACATTGTAATGGGCAAGGCGTATCAATTTCCATCCTGCTCATCTCATCCCTTATTGTCATAAAAATATATAGGTATATTAAATCAACAAACACGCGTATTAAAGTGCAAGTAGTATTATTTATAATACTTACTAATATGAATCTGTAAGCTGTCTGCAATTTTTTGTCACGTTTAAATATTAGATTTATTATTATGTTTATATTTGGATCTGTCTTGTCCTCTTATAACAAAAATACGTCTTTAAAAAACAATTGTATTCAGTCCGCATAATATGATAGATTGTACACGAGCAACGGCATCGTCACATATCAATACGTCATTAGCTCGGTACAACAGTTACGTCTCGATTCCACATCGCTCCCAGCAGCGAGGAGCAGCTATCGAGTACCGGCCACCGGGTGCTTGAATGAAGTCTACGAGACTCGCGAGCGACGAGAGCGACGCGGACGTACGTGTATATCGGTAATAGGGTCACGGTCGCGATCCGGTCTCGGCTCTCCGCGAGAATTTGCACCGCAATGCATGTGCGTCCGCGATAATCTAACGGGACTAGAACACGGCACTCTGCGATGGCCGTTTTAGCATCTCATAATAATGTCACAAACGTTAATACTAAAGCATAGTTTCTCAACCTTATTTTGCTCACCGCCCACTTTGAGAATATGTTTTTTTTCTAGAGTATTTTCGTGTATTTTTTTGCCTTTTTAGAATATATTTTTTTATCTACCCACGCCCCATCTTCGCCATCTCAATGCCCCCTAATTTTCTCTGGGTCTTCTACTGCCCCCCGAAAGTCCCACGTTGAGAACCTATGTACTAAAGTATTGGTATTATGTACGCATGAAAAAGTTACACTTTATTGGCCTAGTAATCTAAAAATAAGCTCAACACACATATAAAACTGAAAAGAAAATTTGATGAACGATGAGAGTTGAAGACCTCTCGCGTTTTGTCTTCAGTTTCATTTGTGTAATTAATCCCAGATGTGAGGGTTATCACTTTAAAACAACAAATTGTTTAGATAAGTTCAAAACTTTTAAATATTAATATTAATAAATTGTTGTATTGGTCGAGACGAGTCGAGACAACGCAAATCTTCGTATTATCTCTATAATGTGCAACCGCAGCGTAAACTCAACTGTTTTGAATGATGTGTAGTAATTGAGGTTTTAGTTACCATAGTAAACTCACGGAATAGTAAAAAAAAAGGACTCCGTGTCACCTTACATAACAGTGTAGCACCAAAACAAGCCGATTAACGTGTAAATACATAGCCCCACGCACACAATTACACTACTACAGGCCGATAGGCGGCCATTATGAGAATTGTCATCGTCTGTGACAGATCAGTTTGCGTCTCAATAAAATATTTTAAAAATGCCGTTGTGCGTTGTGGAAAAGTGTAAAAACGACACTATATTTATATTATATTCATATACATATATATTATTTGTATTTCTGGCCATATGATTATGAGGGAGAAAAAATTGTTTAATTTGTATCCCCCGTAACCGCACACACACTAGCATAACGGAGCTTCACTTGCTAATATCACGGCGCGGAGTCC
This sequence comes from Leptidea juvernica, assembly GCA_949711755.1. Classification (NCBI taxonomy): domain Eukaryota; kingdom Metazoa; phylum Arthropoda; class Insecta; order Lepidoptera; family Pieridae; genus Leptidea; species Leptidea juvernica. The sequence goes on from CATIXQ010000008.1 coordinate 10,955,844, forward strand.
TTCTTTTTTTACTCGTCCGTGAGTAAACTGTTAAATGTGTTTGAGCTTGCAAAATAAATATTATCTTTATATTATATCACTTTATAGTGTAGTATACACTGGAAGGCGACTTAATCGAGAAACTTTATGTGTTGTTGGAAATTCGTTACGATGTGCGCGCGCTTCTTAAAAAAATACTTATAATTTCTGAAATGCACCATAAGAAGTATTGCTAAATAAATGCAGTCCAAAAATATTAGTATAACCTTAGATCATTTATACGCCTAGACACACTTACGGCCGTTCCCAATACTACTGTCAATAATCTGAAGCTGTCCCAAAATACCCGATAAGTCATTCTTATCGCTTTATATAGGGACGCGTTAATTGCAATTTCCATACAAACTTTTGCTATCGCTGGTAAGCTATACGTCCTCCCAATGACAGACAGCGTGTACGCATAATGTGAGTTACCGTCGATAAGTTTATTGGGACAGAAAACTGAACAATAGTTACGATTTTTACCTCAAGTACGCCACAACCGGAGATAGACTGAATATTGGGAACGGCCGATACGGCCGTGTGAAAACGTTGAAAAAAATTGAGTTTAGAGTTAACATCTATTTTGAGCAATGCACACACACTAACACAGAGTGTCATACAAATCGCGACTGTATACGACGTAGCGGACACGCACACTAAAGTATTAAACCTGGCCTATTTTTATCGGTTGTTGCTGTTAGCAGCATGAGACTCTATCTAGACGTATAAATTATTTAAGAGTATATCGTTGATTTTTATGAAATTCCATCAGGCAGCGGTCTAACGGCAAAAACGGCATCCCGATGTATCTATATCTATATCGATATAAACTTAGGGCGTTGCAGTAAGATGGGGAGAGTGTCTGTCACTCAGTGAATATTGTGTTTGTCTATTAAAAGTGAATATTACTTATAAGCAAATCAGGTGGAACGACAAATATATCATTTATTAAAAAGGCAATTTTTTTTTATACATCCCAGTAGGTATACATTATGAGCTGTGACTTTTGCAACAAGATGAAATAGAAAAGAAAAACCCTGATTGTTTTTATTTGTGAGGTTCTTATTTTTTATTTGATAAATATAACAATAACGGAAGTCGTCTGGTGTTACATGAGTGTATGGGCGCCGGTGAACACATAGACATTCAATCAGGTTTTTTTTATGAATATAAGGAACGAGACGAGCAGGACTTTCAGCTGATGGTAATTGATACGCCCTGCTATTACAATGCAGTACCACTCAGGATTCTTGAAAAACCTAAAAGTTCTAAGCTGCGCTACAATTGCGCTCGTCACCTTGAGGCATAAGATGTTAAGTCACATTTGCACAATAATTTTACTAGCTGTGGCGCCCTTCAGACCGAAACACAGTAATGTTTACACTTTACTGCTTCACGGCAGAAATAGGCGCCGTTGTGGTACCCATAATCTAGCTGGATTCCTGTGCAAAGGAGCCTCCTACTGTTACCATGTGTATACTCGTTTGTCTTCTTCCAATGTCTATTAGATGACTATTAGAATTTTTTCAACAGAAAAAAAAAGGCCACAGGTAGACCTTTGGTTCCACAAAAGGTCTACCTGGTTCTAAACAACGTAATATTTAAAGTTGAAACTGAGTTCCGGGGACTTCTGTTTTTTAAAACTTTAAAAGAATATATCACTATATCTAATATATAACATTCTCATGTCGCGGTGTTTTTAGTTAAACTCCTTCGAAACGGCTTGACCTAGTCTCATGAAATTTTGAGTGCTTATTGGGTAGGTCTGAGAATCGGACATCTATTTTTCATCCTCCTAAATGTTAAGGGTGGTCCACGCCAAATATTTTTATATTTTTTTTAATTTGTTTAATATGAGTCAGCATTAAAAAATACATTCAACTTCAAATTTTCACCCATCTACGATCAACAGTTACTTTTGTATCGCGATTTTAATATCGGCATAACAACGTTTGCTGGGTCAGCTAGTTAATTTATATTATCACAAATAAATAAAGACTTAGCGCTTAAGTAAGCTACTTCTCCACTCTTTTGAGGACTTGCCTTTTACCTGGTATTGGGATTTGGGGTATATTTTACCCCAACGGCCTGCCTAGTCACGGCTTAATAATATTCCATTGATTCAATCATATTGAACTGGAGACAAATAAAAATCTTAGATAATATTGAACTATGTTTCAGCTACCTGTGTGTAGAACATTCTGGAAGACTCCCATGTGATTGTTATTATTAGATTTTCTCTTAGGGGACCGCGCTATTTTAAAACAATGGTCTTGTGACGTGGCGAAGATCGATACTATGTATTGAAATATAGTTTTTCTTATATGAATACGAGCTAACCCGATAGAAGTGGTTCTGTTCATAATAAAAAAACTCTTGCGGGTGGAATTTTGTAAAATTCTTTGCTGACCTCTACTTGGCGATAGGAATATTCCTTCCAAATTTCAAGTCCCTACGCCTTATGGTTCCAGAGATATCGTGATGAGTCATTAATATATAGGTGGAAATCTCTTTAGCTGACCCAGCGAACGTTGTATCGCCGATATTAAAAACGCGATACAAAAGTAACTGTTGATCGTAATCGTATCAAAAATCATTATATTCGATTGCCATATTGTGACTCTATTGCGTGTCTGTGGATGGATTAGAATAATATTAAAATCGCGATACAAAAGTAAGTGTTGATCGTAGATGGGTGAAAATTTGAAGTTGTATGTATTTTTTTAATGCTGAATCATAATTAAACAAATTTAAAAAAAATAACAAAAAATTAAAAAAAAATTGGGGTGGACCCTTAACATTTAGGGGGATGAAAAATAGATGTTGTCCGATTCTCCACCCTAGCCGATATGCACGCTTCACGAAAATCGGTCGAGCCGTTTCGGAGGAGTTCAATTACGTACACCGTGAAACGAGAATTTTATATATTAGATTATTTAAACGGTTAGATAGGACTCGAAGTTGGAAACGCTCTGCGGGTTAAATCATATCGGACTATGTAACGTAATACTTATCGCAACTACCAGACCGGCTTAAAGCTGGAGTAAGAAGATATTTCTGGTAGTTAATAAATCAGTGTTGAGTCTCTGGGTTGAATTTATCTTTTAAAAAATGTGATTATATAGAATTGCAACCTCTAATTTGTCTTAAGTGAAAATATTTTTCGCCTAGAAAGTATTTAAATGACATGCGTCATTGACTCGCTACGAGTATTGTTAAAATTTGTGCAACAATCGTGAATCAATCATAAGTGTTTCAGTTACTTCCGCAGCCAATATTTTACAATTAAATATCCTGGTTGTTAATGTAACGAAGAATGAATGTGTATTTCGTAATTTTCAATGAAATATTGATGTTATGGAATTTATGGATGTTTCTACGGACCCAGTGCTAGCGACATTACTACAAATTGCAACAGCCTATGTGTACTTCGTCTGCCCTGAAGTTTTGTAACTTTCATAAAAAATAAAAAACTTAAATATGTATTTAGATATTAAGTTTATGCAAGCATTTTATCTGTCTGGCCATGAATCTATGGATTTACCCACTGTTTTGAAATGATGGAAAATTTTATCACTGCTCTAAAGATTTCTTAAGCAATTCGCTGTCGGCATGTCGCTAAAAGCAGACTTCTAAAATTGACCATAATTTATAGTCCAAGGGGTTCAGATTTGGGCTATACGAGGGCCAGTTTTCAGCTGTTATAAAGGAAGATTTACTTCTAGCCAAGCTTGGGATGTTGTAGTCTTGTTGGAAAGACCAAGGTTAATTTTTAAAAAGTATTATGCTAAGATGTTTTACTACACGGTAAAAACAGTTTCTTGATCTATTTTGACTGACGTACGTATTCACTCGTTTTTCAAGCATTTCGATTGAGCCGTTCTCTCAAGCAGTAGTGATTGATTTAGGGCATGTCATGTACATCGATGATAAGCATTAAGCTTCAGGTATTCTTTAATGGTACGCGGAGGAGTACTAGCTGGAATCTTCATTTCTCGCGATACATTTGTTTCCTTTCGCCGAATACTAACCTTAATGGCACGCCGTCACACCGATCTTTTATGCTCTTTGACAGAGGATGTGTTTGTATATGTATTGATAGTACGATATACGCAAATACGACTGACAGCTTTTGAAATTTCTTGAGAAAGACAAAAATACATTAATGACATAAAATCAACAGATTACTCGTCAAAGTCAATCACTAAAAATACATGATAAACTCATTCCAAATTTTAATTCTATAAAATAATAAAAAAAAACTACGTTTAAAAAAACCGACTTCAAAAACTGAAAAGTATCAAATAACTAAAAATTTAATTTAATACACCTCTTATGCAAACCTTTACCTTTAATATTAATAAAATACTATTATATTTTATATGTGTTACCTTTTGATAGGTTTTAAGTCAGTGCCAAGCCCTAAACAAAATAAAACTTAATATTATAAACATCTTACTTACTGTAATTATTTAGGTTGTCTGGCCACGCGTGTTTGTCCGCTTGGTTCTAGACGAAGCTATGCCGTTCAAAGTCACGCGTGGCGAGTGTAGGTACCTTTATTACATTTGGCTTGGCACCGACTTCAAAGCTATCAATATGTAGTACATACAAATTATAATATTTTATTAATATTAAAGGTAAAGATTTGCATAAGAGGTGTATTAAATTAAATTTTTAGTTATTAAATAATTTTCAGTTTTTGAAGTCGGTTTTTTTAAACGTAGTTTTATTTATTTTTTACGTTTCGTGTCACAGTTACAGTGTACAGTTAAATCGACATATTTGGGGTTCATTGTACACGTATTGATGCTTTTTGAATGAAAGTGTATAGCTTTACACTGTAACTTTACGCGACTTTACGCGGTAACACAAAATAAATTGTGCTTTTAAAAACTAAAAAAAACACGCTTTTTATAGAATTTTTAGTTAAGTTTATTTTTAAAAGCGTGTTTTTATAGTTTTTTTTTAACTTGCACTTAATTTAAATTGTTGAATTAAAAATTCTCTTTGGTATTCGAAAATTTCCTAATAATTAGATAAATCGGTTAAAGGTTATGGTTGAAATTTAAAATTAACATCAATTCCTGCTAGACGATAGATGGAAATTATATAAATTAACAAAGATCATATTTCGGCAATTGAAAAATAAATAAATTTTATCAAATTAATCTATTGTTGTCGTTCTTCGATTAATCTACAAAGTTTGAACGAAATCTGGAAGTTTAAAGTGGGTCAAAATCACTTGGACACGGACTCATTTGGGCGCCCAAATGAGTCGGTTTCAAACAAACATAAGGTACACCTTATGTTTACCTTAGCTAGCATAGGTGAAGATAATAAAAAGCGTGTAAAAATATGAATAGTCATACAATTTTATCTTGTCCTGCATGTCCAGTTTTACACAATTTATATTTATATCGTTGTGTCGGTCATTGTTAAATATTATTCATTTTATGTGCTCGCGTTCTGCAAGTGCGTTGCATCTCGTTCTAGTTTGATAGTTCAATGCAACAGTAAAATTACTTACTGCAATTAACTCCATCCATTTCGCTCGAGATAACTTGCCATGACCCCAGAATATTTCCATCTCGACCCGTGCAGTAGGCTCTGAAAAAGTACTTATTAGTTAAATATATGCATTCGTGCGGTACCTCACAAAACTTATTATTAAAATTTAATCATCTATTACTTCAAGCTTTATTTTATGCCTTGTCTCTACGGGTTTTGAACAGTGAAAGTATATTATAATTCGATGTGAGAGTTGAAATGTCGCTGGCTGTGCTGACCTCGCATTCCGCGTGCGATCTTTTCAATGGCTGTTGCAGTCAGGCTTGCGTTCTATTGTGAGTAATAAAATTTAATTTATTTTAAAACTCGACTCATTTTATTTGTTTAATGTAACCTCGACTGGGATCGATTTAGTTTGCAGCCAATAGCTTTTTCAATTATCCTTGTGCGTGTTTCCAGAACCATACGAGTTGGGTGCGTATGCCCAGCAACGCTCCTGTGATTTCTCTGGTGTTGCAAGAGAGTGTGGGCGGCGGTGATCACTTTACAACAGGTGACCCGTACGCTCGATTGTCCTCCTCACCCATAAAAAATCCAGCAGACTGTGGTAGTTATCCAGTAGTAGGAAAAATACTTCATGTAACAGTCCAACGGTTGCTCCATATTCATACCTTAAACCTTGCCAGCCAACGAAGTCGACGAAGACATTTTAGGTACAGAAAACACATTTGAAACTTTGAGTAAAAAATTTAAACTTTGAAGCAAGAATAATTTATTTTAAGCACTCGTCCGTTGTATGCCGTTTCTACGTAAACGACTTTCTGCCACGAGGCTTGTATTTAGTAGCGGTGTCGCAGCGAAATGCAATATTATCATGTACGCGACTATAGACTGGTTTAATCCATGTTTTAGCTAATACTCTATAAAAGGATACAACATTATACTTACATGCCGTTTTGTATTTGATACGGCCCATAGCTGCCGTCGTAGTCGCAGAAAGTCGTCGGATTACCGTAGAAGTTGGTTCCGTGCTCCGATTGTTCTCTATATATGGTCTCCAAAGCAAACACGATACTTTCGCATCTTCTCAAATACTGCTCTCCGATTACTGACGCACTATCTGAAAGTAACCACTGGATTGTATTATTCTTGCGCACTTTTTTTTACTGACATTGACTGGTAAGGTACAAACTTCCGTACCGAATTTCGGTTCGCGGAATAGAAGGACAAACCTGATGGAGAGTGATCACTGCCGCCCATATTCTATTGGAACATCAGAGGAATAAACCGTTTCCCGCCTTATAGGATCAACGAAGCGTCATAGTGACATTACCAGAATCTCTTATGCCACAATCATTCTTAGTAGTGTGAAGAAGGGATTGATATCAGTCATAATTTATATTTTATTTAAATTATGAGCGGATTACAAAAATAATTTTTGTACTCCTGATTAAATTGGTGATGGAAGCTATTCGTGAAGGTATAATCATCGTATTCGCAGGCTCCCTTCGCTAATACTGCGGTTTTACATTTGTAATTAATGCTATTTTCCGGAAGTAGTGTAGAATGAAGAACACACAGCGATTCACTATTGTATAGTCAACTTACTATAGGGATGCTTTCGGTATCATAACACCCATGCATAACGCAGAGTGTCGGTTATAGTTTTTTTTTATGACGAGGATATTAGGTAAACTTGTATATTTGTTTTCTACCAATCGAGCGAGGGATTGCGAAAGGGTTTCTTACTCAAAACGTTGCGATTTAAGTAAGGGGTTCCAGAAAAAGCAAACTACACCCAATACACCATCAACTATATAATCTACCTACCTAACCTACCAACCTACCTACCTCCTCCTAAAACTAGGATGGTTATCTGCTGGTTATATATATAGCATAAAAAATAGGTTAAAAGGGACATAATATGACGACACCTCTGATATCTTGATTACGGATTTATGTGAGTTGTTTTTTAATATGCCTATAAGACCTACATTTATAGGTCAGCAGTGGAAGATTCTCACGGAATGCTGCTTGTATTACAGCGGAGACTAATAATTCTGACACCAATTTATCAATTTGTTTCAAAGTTATCGCTGTAGTTAGTAAAATTACAGGGCAATCAGTTGCCCTGACAAATCTTATTTATCAAGACGACACTCAGAATTTATGATTTTCAAAAACTTGAATTGAATGAATCCTGTCGTCACTTCTTAAAAAAAGTAATGATAGAAATGCTTACAACAAGGAAGCCGGTTCATATCAGCCTGTGGCATCGGGATGACGGTAGGCTGGCCCGTGCTCGGTTCCACGCACCAGCACATCCCCTCGTTGCATTGCAGCGGCTCGTAGTCCCCGTTGGGTGTGCAGTGCAGGGTCACGACGTGTCCCTCGACTTCTAGCTCGTGTCTGGCCCGACTGCAAGCTATTCAAAACAAACGCTCAAGTTGTTGTATACTCTGTGCCGTTATAATAATACAGATTATCCGGCTCCAATACAATCTGTAGGTACCGACCTGGACTAGCTGTCATTACGGATAAATGGCTGGTCCTGTCGATTCGTGCTTTCACCCACATTTATGTCCCCTAGTCGCATATTTCATTAGAAACGTAATAAATTAAGATTCAACGGCTTAACAAATTCAACTTGGTATAAATTTATACCTTAGAATAAACCAAGAATATGCAAAAGTTTACATCAGCTAATGATCTAAATCCGCGGAACCGACGCGGACGTGATGACAAAGTCTCGTTCTACATGATGTTCCCAAAATTATTAAATATAATAAAAGTTGTGTATGTAATTGTGTTCTTATTTATAATAAAGTCACCGAGTAGCATTAAAAATTTAAATTCTAGATTATTTAAGAATAAGCTGTATAGTTGGCTAAATGCTTAAAATTTTTATAGTGTAAAGGAATTCATGGATAAGAAATCCTGATATAAATATTTGCATGCTAGGAATAGTGCTAGCAAAACATAAGCTCATTATTATAATATTTTATCAACATTGTATACTATGTTTTTTGCAAATAAATATATTATTACTAACTCTCTCGACAGACGTTGTTCTGTACATAATAAAAAAAATACTGTTTTTTTAATGAATTGTCAATAATATTTCGTTACATCAAGACTTATTTTATAAAATATGCTCCCTGTTGTTATAATGAAATTGTTTCACGGCAGAACTGTCCAACCGTGCGTCAATAAATTTTTTCATAGAAAATATGTCCATACAAAACAAATATTGAAAATAAAAATAATTATGGGTCCCAAATCGAAATAAAAACTATCCTATCTCTCAAGTTGGACTAAACTGCACTCCATGAAGTAATCACCATTAAAATCCGTTCATTAGTTTAGGAGTCCATTGAGGACAAACATTGTGACACGTAATTTATATATTATATTAAGATTACGCTAGTATATTGTAAGTCTACGTATCTACAACATGTTATAGCGTACTGTCTGTAGTAACTTAATTTTCTGTGGTTACAATGTCAATTTCAAATAACAGATCTAAAGTTTTTGTCACAATATGAATACTATCTAAATAATAAATGTACTGAATTTTATATTTTTTTACTTGTGTATACAAAGGATCTTAAGACAAATTCCAGTATATCAGCTTATAAATTTTTGTTGTTACTACTTGCTACGATATTTAACATGTTCCAGGTAAGAGTAGACGACAATAAAGTTAAATGATTATAAATAGCCACGCTTACCGCAACTCATTTCACTCGCCTCTCGTCGCCACATTTGTCCAAATATTCTGTTTCCTTCCATGTCCGTGCAAAAACATCTGTTTAAAACATAATGTAGTGTTGTATCTTTAGAAAAACAGATAATTAATTGTACAAGTACTTGAACTGTGTTTATTTATCTTATATCTTTAAACGAGCAATTCCTGTATATATATATAATCTGAATCTAGGAAACGGCTCCAACGATTTTCATAAAATTTTGTATACAGGTGATTTCGGGGGCGATTAATCGATCTAGGTGGGTTTCAATTTTAAAAAATCTAGTTTTTGTGTGTTTTGAGAAACAGCTACAATAACATTACACATATATACGAAACTATGATAGCTCAGATGGAACATTCGGTGATCCGTAAGCAGAAGACCCCGGTTTGAATCCAGATGTCCTTTTAGTTTTTTTGTTCAAGTTTTGTACATTCTTGGATATTAATATTAAGTGAAAGACATTTCCGTTATGCTTATATTTAGAACATTTAACGCTTCCAAAAGATTGTAGTGCTGTACTACGTTTGCGTAGTAATAATATGAATTCGAGTAAAAAATACTTCATTTAATGAACATAACATAGACTAGCGCTTCTAAGTTGTATATGCACAGGTGATTCCAGCGCTTGAATCCGTTAGCGAAAAAAATAAAGAAAGAACTAATGAACTATTTCTTATTTTATGGAATAGGAGGACAAACGAGTATTCGGTTCACCTGATAGTTTGTGATCACCGTCAGCTGGTTGTAAGAGAAATACAGGTGTATTTTTATTATCATATAATCCTGAAACTCCGTGGACGATAGTTCATTCCAAAGTTTTGTTGTGTGTGGAAGAAAATGTCTTGAAAACCGGACGGTGGAGCGGTGGTGAGAATTCGTTGGTCCTCTTGCAAAGTCTCAAAGCCTATGTATAGAATAGTAATTTCGAGAGAGCACCTTATGCTGTACTCGGTCAAGAGACTTCGCTACCTGTATTCAGACCTTCTCCGTTACTTTCGACGACCACTACTCACCTGTGTGTTACGTACACGAGAACAACGCCAGCAATCGGCCACGGTGAAATCCATACTGCTTAAACCAGTGGGAGGCTCCTTTGCACCGAATGCCGGCTAGATTATGGGTACAACAACGGCGCCTATTTTGTGCCGTGAAGCAGTTATGTGTGAGCATTAACTGTGTTTCGGTCTGAAGGGCGCCGTAGCTAGTGAAATTACTGGGCAAATGAGACTTGACAACTTATGTCTCAAGGTGACGAGCGCAATTGTAGTGCCGCTCAGAATTTTGGATTATTCAATAATCCTGAGCGGCACTGCATTGTAATGGGCAGGACGTATCAATTACCATCAGCTGAACGTCCTGCTCGTCTCGTCCCTTATTTTCATTTAAAAAAACCTACGATTCAACGTTATTCGTTTTTCTGATTTTACATAAAATACCTGCTGAAAAAAAAAGAAAAATTCTCTTAAAAATCTTTACACTTACAACCAACTCGGGAAAGCAAAAACGAACCTTGAAATGGGCAACTATGTAAAATTTCTTACTTGGATTTCCGGTATGTTATTATTCTATAAAAGGATTAATTGTTAATCTGATAATTCGACAAAGTAAGTTTTAAATCTAAAACAAAGAAACATATTTTCTCACTAAGATAATACCGCATACCATCGCAATATTGTAGTAGTAAATATATAAAACGCGAAATAAAAAAAAAACTGATATACTTACCGACCAGTAAACATGTCGCCTTTGCACTGCACTGGTGCGTAACTCCCATCAGATAGACATTGAGAGGGAGGTCTGCACTTGTCATCTGTAAATGAAGCAATATATTCTTATTAATTCAAATCTTGTGCCGCCTTTGTTGACTACTAACGGGCTAGTGATGTAAGATCTGCATATCCATTGTTGCTTAATAAATTGGAATATTTATCATGTATGGGTCTTTCCTTTATTTTCGGGATTGTAGAAATAGTAGACGGTAGTATAAATGAAACTACGACGTTAAAGAAAAAGGATTAACTGGAAAACTACTCTTCATGTAAACTTTCAACTCTAAAGGCTTTGATTAGCTGATTGTCTCTTTTAGCCTAAGTTTGTAAATCTCCAATCAATGGACTGCGAAGTGAGTTATATGCTCAAACAATAATTAGTTGTAAATTTGAATTCTATTCTCTGTGTTTCTTTGTCTTCAACTGCGAGCATATGCGTAATTAAAATAAGAAAGGCGATTTATTTATTATTATTTTGTTAATGTTATAATTTATTGCAATAGGAAATATTATTTAAATTTCAATTCACCTTGATCGTTATCGCTATCATCTCCACCACCGCCACCTTCTCCAATTCGCCGACATCCAGGGCAGCAACCGAATATACTATGATATGAAACTAACTCGAACCCCACACCACAGTCAGACTGTTCCAAATCTGTTATGCATGCTTGAGCACTGTCACACGTTTGACTCTTCACTACTTGCAAAGTCAAACAACAAATTAAAATATGAGCAAGGCAGTAGTAGTACATGTTTAACATTTATTAATTAAACACCCATTCGATATTAATATTGTCAATTATTTACTGTTCGATGAATTATCGTTCATTATCTGAATAATCTTATCGCATCAATTTTAAATGGAATACGTAGATAAATATACGTCATACAGTATTATTTTATTTCTTAAGTAAATGAATAGATATCTTGATGCCTCAGCACATAAGACATCTTCGCCAGTAATATAACGCATAGTTATGACTAGCGTTATCAGCGATATCGCTATCTAAAGTAAAATACCGCGGCGCGCAACGAGTTGGGTCGTGAGTGATAGTGTCGCGCTCGCAGTGTTTGCATCGAGCGCCAACAACCTGCTCTCTTATTCTTATCTCTATTCTATAGTTCTCATTCTACGGCCCAACGATCAATATTTCACGATAATAGAAAATGTAAGAACACTGTGTGTTTACCTTCGTTCAACTCTTTTTTCAGATTGGATTGAAACGGCCGTACCCGGATAGCATGGAGGAGTGCAAGAAGCGTGTACACGGCACTAAAGTTTCAAAGATTGCAAACATTTTTCAAGGAATGCCTTCGAGGGACGATGAAGACCTGCGCGGCAGTGATGTATCAGTTGTGAGATCGGAGAGTCATTTAGCAAGGTTCCACAATGCTCGTGCCTTGTTTGAAAAGCTGGGGGAAGAGAATCGGGGATTTAAAATTGAAAAGTCTCCCTCCGCGGCAGCTAGTTATGCTGGAACGCGCGGTATATCACCGGGACTGCCCTCTCGCTCCCGCTCCAGTTCTGCCGGCTCAGTGAGCCCACCAAGAAGTAGTGTCACTCCAACATCGAATTTTCCTCCGAGCATTAATGGCGATAAATTAGCTAATGGTGCTTCACAGCCTCCTCCTAAGCCAGTCAAACCTAGTGTTCTTCCTAAACCTGAAAAGCCAGACCGCCGTTTTAACAAAGAACTAATAGAAAAGCAAAGAAATTGGACAGCGCACTTTACGAAACCTAAACCTACTAGGAATGAAAATCATCACAAATTAGATAATACATTTGTTGCCGGCTCACACGATCGAAAGTCTCCCGAAGTGCCTGAAAGATGCGCTGTTCCTGCCAGGGTGTATTCCCCACCACTTTCGCCAGGTGCGGGCAATACCCAGCTACAGCGTCCTACTACATTGCCAACAGTTTTAGTTAATCGAAGTGTACATGTTGCGAAATCTCCTAGTCCTGTAAAAAGTATCGCATCTGTATCGCCTTCGTCTAGAACGAGTACCACAATTAGTCCCACCGCTAGAACCAATTCACCGCCTCCGTCTATAAATATTGATTCGGGTGTGCCAGTTACAAAAACCACTTCAGTGATAAGTTCAGTGTCACCAGGTGTTCAGGAGATTCGTGAAAAGGAAGTGAAGCCTGCTCCCCGGACAGATATTTATTCTTCACCCCCCAAGATCATTGATCGTGTTTCGCCAATTACCACAACGGCAGTGACAGAGAATAATGCATCTATAAAATATCACAAAACATTGATTTCGCCGCCTATTCGTATTCCTAAATCCCCATCACCTCCCGTACCATGTGAAAGAGGAAATAATGCAGATTCTTTATCACCGATCGCGTCAATAGCAGAAGAGTCTTCACCCCCATTGGAAAGTGATACCATTCAATATAATACGAACCTAGTGTTCAATGACAATCAACAACAAACATATAAGCATGCAGAATGTTCGTCTCCTACGCTTAATGAGACATATGCAACCGGAACTACTGAAATCCGTATAGTCCAACGTCCAGATGTGTGCGACGTGGTGCTCAGACCTAGTCGTTTACAAGAAGAAGGGTACGAAAGCTCAAATAATGTAGACAATTGGAAGGATAAGAGTAAACGACGCTCCTCCACACCTGAGTCCCAGACTGAAGTAGACGAGGGTCACAAATCACCATTGCCTTCACTACTAGCTTCTCCGGTGCACAGTTTACCACGTTCTGCATCACCGACGCCAACTTCACCAACACAGTGTAAGTATAACACTATTTTTTACATGTTACCTTTTAAAAATATAACTAGGCTTATCTTTTATCTCTATTTATCGTTGGTTATCTTATTAATTCCAATAACAACATACAATCCATGAATTATGTGAAATATGAGTAGATGGTTTTTTTCTTATACTCATTAGGTTAAACACTGAGGGTGAAAATTAATTTAAACGTGGCCTAGACACGTGTTTTATGACAGTGACCTAGCTATAACAACGTCAGTGACCTAAAAATAACGACATCTAAAATGGAGTTCATCTTTTTCTATTACAAAACAGTGTTTAGTTTGTGTTTAACTAAAACACGCCACACGTGTCACACAACATAATCTGAAGTATACAGGAAAAATTAAAGGAACGAAACGCAATTTTTCTCAGCTGTCATCTATTTGTTCCATATGTACATGATCTATCTGTTAGACACACCTTAAACAAGCTTCGACTCGTGTTTAAATATAAGCCATGTCTGACGATTGTTGAACGCTAAACAACAGAAAGACATATTTGTTCAACACATGTTTAACTTGTTTGTACTAACAAAATCATAGTCTACTATACTATATACTTAGATTAAGGATTGGTCTCCTCTGGGCTCCAACTAGATACCGCAGGCGTAGTCGCAAAGTGCGGCATCTAATAGTACACTCAAGTGGGCGTACTTGAGCCTGTCTCGAACAATGTGTGTCGTTGACGTGCCACATGTTCTGTTAAACTTTGCTAATACATAGTTGACACTAAAATGCCGGGTTGCGCAATAAAACTTTGTAAAAATAATTCTATAAGAAATTAGAAAGACACTGGAATGACATAACATCAGTAAGTATTTTATATTTTATTAAATTCAATGTAAAATAACACGAAGCGTATGCAACAAAATTTGAAAGATGCCATTGATTGTCAAGATACCACGCACACAAGCATCTAATCGTTGCCGTAATAAAAAAAACTATTGTTCTTAGGGAGTACGGTATCTAGTTAGTAAGAGACCAATCCTTAATCTAAGACTATATACTTATGTCACTTTTTTCACTGACACAAAGAATTGTATTGTGTGGATACCTGTATGAGACACAGGACTTATAATAAAAATCACAAGTTATTCAAATTTTGTTTGTATCTACTAGACTACTTAGGCTCCTTTTATTTTTGAAATTAATTTAGGGCTCGCGCCGAAATTAAAACCGAGACTGCCACATACAATAAATTTATCCGAGCAAAGTCCTGGGTGGTTGTAAATACTACATAAGTGTACCTTTGATGCTATATAGTACATAGTGTGTAGTAATAGTGAACAAATCTGTCCAGCGTAATCTCTTAAAAACTTGCAAATTAACATCTGTAGGAATAAGTGGGTGTGCATTGACGTACCTACGTTTGGTGGTCTCGTGCTCGGCGAGTTCAATGTAATATTGAGGAAGTCAAGGTATTTAAGTCGAGAGTTGCGAGTCGTCAGACGATCCCGATTTAGATTTTAGTCGGCGCCGGAGTGCGCCCCGCTCGCTACCGCCCGCGCCAGTAGCCCGCAGTCCGCACGTCGCACATACACGCCCTACATACACTCGTCTTTAATTGGGACAATCGTTTATAATCACTTCAATTGTTCGCGAGTGCTCAACTTGTCAACAAGACGCCTCTAGTCATTTTTTAACACAGTCAACACGCACTTGTCTCGTACGCATCGAGTAGTGCCAATACGAAGCAAAGTTTTATTTTAACTTAACATGCTTTTGTTTTTGAAACCGCGACGAACATGAAAACTTAATACTTTACTACTGTAAATAGGTGCCGAAGAGTGTGTTTGTTCTTACTGTAACAAAATTTATTTAGTCGATGTTTAAATATAGATTCGAGAGTTTGTACAGTGATTTCACTATAATGTTTAATTAGTAGAACAATAGCGCGTTACGAATTTCATGTGTTTGTGAGTGTTAGTGGTGCAAACTTGGAGCGACAACAATGGCAGCGGGATGAGGCGGCGACGACGAGCCCGCACGGGCCGCGGCCACTGCGCACTCGCCCGCACTTGCGCCCGCGCAATATGCGACTTTGCGGGTGCTGTCTGGGTTAGTCTATAAGGCATATTGTGTAATCGAGCAATTCTTGCAAATA
This sequence comes from Leptidea juvernica, assembly GCA_949711755.1. NCBI lineage: Eukaryota > Metazoa > Arthropoda > Insecta > Lepidoptera > Pieridae > Leptidea > Leptidea juvernica. Next base: position 10,971,781 of record CATIXQ010000008.1, read on the forward strand.
TTTATCAATAATCACGAAACTGCAAAAGGCTTTAACGATTATTATAGTTTTTGGGGTGAAAAACCGATTTAGCTGAGTTTTCGGGCCTGTCTGTTTCCATGTATCTCCCTCTCTATCTCTCTGTCTTCGTATGAAGCTTTACCTCTTTCACTATTTTGTGTCAAAAAATTTTATGTAGCAGCAAACCCAGTAACCCTTTACATGCACCGAGCAGGGCTATAGGTCTAGGTTATAGGTCAATTTTTAGAATTCCGTTCTCTCTAGCTAGTTTTCTCTTTGTTTGTTAGCACGCATCTCCAAAACTTCTGAACGGATTTTGACTTTGTTTTATTAAAAAGGATATTGAATGCTTTAAAACTATTAACGTAGAATTATGTAGCGTGAATATTTTTTCTATACATTTCCTCCTACATCTCTTCGAATGCCAATAATATACTTCTTACTGATATTTTAAGGTTACTACAATACGAGGGTTACGCGCCGGAAATGTCTTTTCATCAAGTGTCGTACATTCTCACAGAATGTCCGCTTAAATCTTAACTTGTTCATTCCCTCTTACTTTGGATATTCGTAGAAACATGCCTTATCACTGCTAAATTGTTTATAATTTTTCCATTAATGTTGGCATTCTTCTCTTTTTCAACCCTAATAGTTGGTGTAAAAGGATATAAGTCGAACTCTTTATTTCTTTGGTTTATAGAACCCACTGTGAGACGACGATCTCCTAAAACAATTTTTTCAACTTTATGACCATTTGTTCGGGTACTACAATTGTTGGGCGATCCAAGGAAGGGTCATCTTTGGTGGATGTTCTAGTTCCACGTTTAAATTCGGCGCACCGACGTGCAACTGTAAAGTATTGTGGAGCATTTGTATCTTTAGTATCTTGTACATCTTAATTATCTTGTTCTGTACTGAAACTTTTCAAGTACACAGTCTTAACAGCCACACACAATTCAATTTTATCTATTTTCGAAAACCCGCTCCGACAAACTGAAAGCAAACGATATCTAATTCTAAAATACAAAAGATATTCTAATTATTATTTTTTTCAATCGGATTAAATATTCCTTAACCATCGGATATTTACTTTTTTTTGTTTCAGTGAATTTGCTCTTTATTCTCACTATTATTATTACTAATATATCCCATTAATTGAACCCCTCTCCTACTAGACTTCCTATAAAAAATATAATAGGTTAATTCCTGAAAGTTGACGTCTTAGGGTGTTTTTTTTATCCTCTGAACTTTTTCAATAGCGAGGCCATTTCAGCGTGGCTTCTTCTGGTTGTTCTGGTGAATCGTCTTATAATGAAGAATCTAAATCTCAAATCTACAATTAGATCCAAACTTAAGTGGTTATCCTACTTAAACTATAGTCACCCACCTAACAACAATAATCTATGATCATGAAACAGCGGTTCTGAGATAGAATTGCTTATATTTTATTTGAACTGGCTAGTCAACGCAATAATTCAGGATATTTTTCACCATTATCCTCGTTTATTGCGTTGCCTCATTACCACAATTTTTGGTCGCAAACGTAGTTTTAATTATCCTCGCATCCAAATTAGGACTTTAATATATAACTGTTAATTATATTGCTGATGCATTTCAAAGGAATATAATATTTGGTACTTTGTTCACAACAGTGAGTTGTATTTTACGATCTCGAATTTCTTTTAGTCGGCTTGCATTTTGTCATGCTATCTCAAAAACAACGGACTAAAGTAACAAGGTGCAATTATCCCTCAATAAGACTCTGTTCATGTATGGCACACTCGTCTATAACACGAACAAGGCGATGCATCTGCAGCGGTGGGAGTTTACACAGTTGAGATAATATACCGTTTGTTTTGTGAGTAGCTGCAATATGTAATCAAGATTTTTTTTAACTTTTAATATAACAGTACTGTAGTATTTTAATTTAATGAAGTTTGACTGACTGTTTACGACTAAATCAAAATCGGCCACATTAACAAGAGATTCACGTTCTTTTTCGATCTTGCTGTATCTCCATTAGAGATGTTCTTCTATCTCACACGCTCTGTTTGTCTATACGCTACTGTATTGTAAGTCTATGGTCCCGACGTACTTCTCTGACTTCTACAGCTCGCATTACGCCTTACATACAAACGTTCCCATTATCTGCATACTTGTTCCGGCCCATTTGATTCCAAATCCAATCGAATCGTGAAATTTACGGCCGAGTCGATTTTTGATCCTGAAGTAGAGTCAATGACTTCCATGCTTTCTTCTGCATGACTAATTCCACTTAGTTGCAAGAGTTTGATTGAGAATAATCATCAGTAGGAGGCTCCTTTGCATAGGATGCCGGCTAGATTATGGGTACCACAACGGTGCCTTTTTCTACCGCAAAGCATTATTGAAGGGCGCCGTTGCTAGTGCAATTGCAAATGAGACTTAACATCTGTGTAACTGTATTAATTGAAAGTAATTGTTGTTTTCTTTTTAAATATTATGTAATTGTATTCTAAGCGGCTTCACACACAGATAAGCTTCCTAAAGTTTAAGTGTGTGTTATTATATTGTAAGCTCTAACTATATTGTATTTTAAATAAATATTCTAAAAAAAAATCTTATGTCTCAAACACGAGCGCAATTGTATAGTGCCGCTCAGATGTTTTGGGTTTTTTCAAGAATCCTGTGCGGTGCAAACTTCCTTGTGCGGTGTTTCCGGGACGATACCACATGGGTACGTACCTTCAAAAAAGCGCGTGCACCTTCCTTAAACGGCGGCAACGCTCCTGTGATTCCTCTGGTGTTGCAAGAGATTGTGGGCGGCGGTGGTCACTTAACAACAGGTGACCCGTACGCTCGTTTGTCCTCCTATTCCATAAAAAAAAATCCTGAGCGGTACTGCATTGTAATGGGCAAGGCGTATCAATTCCCTTATTGTCATACAAGAAAATCATCAGTGTCATGAAAGCAGTTGAAACTATTTATAAAGTGTGAGTGAACACAGAGGCACAGTGTCTCGATGCCGGAGGTTTTATTTGTTACTAGCACCGGATACCTGCTCGCTAATGACCTACCTAATGATGCGCACGTGGGGCTCGCCATATTAAAATTAGCCGTATTAACCTGATTTCAATTTAGCTTCACTCTACATCTTGTGTATTAACCAACACACAGTTTTATTGCGTGTTAAATTGAGTTTTGAGGTTATATCCAGTTATATCCAGATAAAAGCAATGTAAAAATGTAAAAACAAACCAATGAAGCAACACTGGTGTTCCTAAGCACAATTGAAATGCAACTTTGCACACAGGACGATGTGAGCACTCCGACGAACTAGTTTTAGATTTTTTTTATGATAATAAGGGACGGACGAGCATTATGTTCAGCTGATGGTATTTGATACGCCCTGGCCAATGCAATGCCGTTCAGGCTTCTTGAAAAACCCAAAAATTCTGAGCGGCCCTACAACTGCTCTTGTCACCCTGAGACATAAGATGTTAAGTCTCATTTGCCCAGTAGTTTCACAAGCTACGGCGCCCTTCAGACCGAAACACAATAATCCTTACACATTACTGCTTCACGGCAGAAATAGGCGCCGTTGTGGCACCGAAAATCTAGCCGGTATCAAAGGCACTGATGGAGCTGGTGGCAGTGAATTTTATGTTTTGATTAATTGATATGAAATTTTGTTTATAATATTTTAGTAACACAAACTAATGTAGTTACTCTGGTAAATCCGAATCCGTAACAGCCAGCTTATCATATCGACACATGAAATTAGTTTTCTGTCGAAAATTAAATTGCTTAATGTATTCTAAATTGAAAAAATAATATTCTGAATCAATAATGAATTATTTAAAGGATAAAAAATCTCTTACTTTGTTATGGCATTATTGAGATTGAGTCAAAACGTGACTGGTTTTTACTATAATAAACCTAAGTAATTAACCTTAATACTTTATCACCATTTAATATATTACCTAGATATTTTAGTAGTTAGTAGTAACTCCTAGTTCTTTATATTTATTAACAACATAGGGTTTTCAATGTTATAATAAGCAGGTCAAAACAATACAATGCTAATTACTTAGATAATCTATAAGTCTGGAGAGAGCCTCTTTCTGCTAGACAAGCTACGTCTTATACTCGCGATTTATATGTCTCCTTGTGTTAGTTAGTGCGTGCATTGCTCAAAATAGAGGTTAACTGTCAACATCTATTTTTTTTATTTGTTTTCACAGCTGTCACAGACTATCTAGACCTAGAATAATTGATCTAAGGCTAATATCTAAATTCGATTCCATTTTAATTTACATTTCAGTAGGCGGTGCAAAGTCTACGGATACAGATGAGGTCGGGCGGGTGCGCTCCAGGACCTCAAGTGTATCAGACGAGGGGGGGTTCAACGAGCCATCGCCGCAGGTCAGCGCTAGCCTCAAGCCTGCGGACTATCGGGAGGTTCTGCCGCTCACGAGTGACATCCGCGATGCAGACCGCGCCAGATCCGATCCAGACACGCTTTCTGTGCACCAACAGGTAAATTATTACTGCCTACATATTATACTGCTCTGCTGGATTGACCACTAGCAGACTCATTTCCACAGGATGCCGGCTAGAGTATAGGTACCACAACGGCGCCTTTTTCTGCCGCGAAGCAGTAATGTGTAAGCATTATTACGTTTCGGTCTAAAGGGCCGTAGCTAGAGTGTAATTACTGGACAAATGAGACTTAACATCTTATGTCTCAAGGTGACGAACGCAATTGTAGTGCCGCTCAGAATTTTTGGGTTTTTCAACAATCCTGAGTGGCACTGCGTTGTAATGGGAATTATTAATTACTATATATTGGAACCTTATCAGAGGTCATAATTACTAGGGTGGAATTTAATGTGCATGTGGGAAAAAAGTACTAAGGCGACCATTTCAAGCAGACATATGCAAATCTATTTGTGATAAAAGCGAAGGACATTCCTATGATATGGACTGTTCTCTGACGTAAAAATTTTATGTAAACAGGAATTGTGAAGCATTTTTACGCATTTGCAGATATTTCATTTGAAATGTATGTAATTCTATCCTCATACCTATCTTTCTATCATTACGGTTATATTTATTGGAAAAAAAACTTAAATTTGATACTTATTTTGTACTGATTCTATTTCTGTGTTAACTTTTTTGTGATCCAGACATCAAACGGCCGAAATTTCTTCATTAAATCTGATAATGGAGTTGAAAAGTATCTTGAGTGGCAAAATACTTCTAAAATCTTTCGTATTACGGAAAACAAATCTAAGCATTTCAAAAACTCTTATGGACAATGAAATCTACATTGTGTTTGTTCAAATCCTAGTTCACTATCAAATATAATGCCTAAATGTATAAAATAATTATTTCAGCAATAAACACGTCATTTATCGTTTCCTAGAAAATTTTAAGATATTGTTACTATTAGTAAGTATTGTCGATATATGATAAATATCTGTAAATATATATTACAGGATTCTGGTGTAGTAGTGAGCGAAGCGAGTCAGGGCTCCATAGAAGTGCTCGATAAGTCGACCACCAGTCAATGGAGCGTGTCGGAAGACAACCCGGCGGAGGGCGATAACACCAGGGAGTACGACAAGCAGCCGGACAGCATGACTCCCGATGAGGCTGAAATACTTCTTAGCTCAAGGTTACATTTAAAATGGCCGTGTTATCCTGCTCTTACATGCTGTTTTTTAATAGCATGGCTGCGTCAGGAATCGTACGATTGCTTTCGTTGAACTATGCTTAATTCTTCCAATGATCTACGTTCTAGAGGCTAGCTCAAAGTCAGTTTTATAAGATGAAAATTTTAGATGCCTATACTTAGGTACTATTTACAATCTGTTGATAGCCAAGATATTAATAAAAATAAGTATTGAATTGATTTTCTAACTAAAATCGTGTTAAACTCTAGAACACGGATATTTCTACTATACTCAAGGTAATTTTGGTAAAATTTATTATTATTTTAATTTAAAATGAATGAGTTAGAATGAGAAAATATTATCGCGCATCCTTGAGTACAGTCCAAACTTTATCTTGTTTTATTTTCTGTTTATATTCTTAGAACTAAACCATATTATTTGTTTATTTTATTTAATTTCTTGTGATTTACTTTACTTTTATATGTTTTTTAACTATGTGTCTATAATTCTTTACCTATATAAATTATTTTAATTATAATTTTATATTTGCTGCACGACGTATGCTTATTTTCAATGATCACGTGAGTATCATTATGTTGAATGTTGAAGTTCGAAGCAAGCTTTTTAAATATATTTAATGTGTAATTTTATCATTTGCATGCTGCCTGCACTACGCTTCATTCTTGCCCGATCACATTTGCAGTATACTGGAGAAAAAACTCAGGTAAGAATCGCTCAACGAGACGGGTTAAAAAGGCTTTTTGTTGAACATTGCTGAAGTTATAGAGGCATTACGTCTCTTGATTCTATATATTGATCCATTGATATTATACTGATTATAATGTTATATCTACTTATAATTCTCATACTCAGAATTCGCCGTTATTATATTTACTTACGCATATAGAATTACAAAAATAACAAGACTATTAGGTACGCAAAGCAGAAAGAATCCTCTCTGCAATTAGAATGAGCTGGTGAAGATGAATGTAGCAAAATTCGATTCCTTTTACGATCTAGGTCTGCGAATGGGTATTTAAATTCATAGAACTTTATTAGAACTACCCTCAAATATGGGATCCCAAAAAAATAAGGTAGGTATATAGGTTTGGTTATTAATAAGTGTGTGTGCGATACAGGCAAGAAGCTCTTCTGTCGGACGAGCAAGCGCAGGAGATAGTCGCGATGCTGTCGCCGCACGCGCTGCCGCATGACAACGGCGTCTCGCTCAACGACAGCTACCAGTCCATGCTCTCGTACGAGAGGTGAGTGTGTATGACTCGTGATACATTCGGTATGTCAACTCGTGTTATTTATTATATTTCATAAAGTATAAGATTCATGCTCAACCAGTTCAAAACGAATATTACACTGCTTGGTGTGACTTATCGGCGACTTCATAGATAATTTGAGTTCTAACTTGAGCCGCCCACACTTTTCCTATTAATAAACGCAGTGTTAAGGTTTCATTGGTCATTGCCATTTGTCGAGGAATCACTGACCCCGAAGATACAGTTTTAACTAGTTTCGGGGTCAGAGGTCCACCCATTTTAATATCACTACAAAACCGTTTTCCAATGTTCTTATTACTACAATTAACGACAAAAAGATGTTAATAATTAGTATTATGCAATAAATATTGTACATTTAGTAAATTAAGTTACGTGCAGTGAGTGTAAGAAAAAGATGAAATATAGTATTATTATTATTAATAAGCCGGTTAATGTTTCATTTTTATTCCAAGTTAACTTATATAAATTTGGAATTAAATTATGTTTCAGCAGCATGCAGTCAGTGGACGACAGCTACGAATTTGTGTCCCTCGAAGCCGAGGCTGGCTTAGCAGGTGGTGACGCGAAGCCTGTAAGTCAAGCTGGGGCAGAAGCGGCCTCGGTGGACAGCCGGCCAGGAAAGGAACCGGAGCCGGAGGAACCGGAAAATGTTTTTGAGAGCTACCCGCCGCGCGCTCTCAGGGAGCTAGCCGAGGAGAACGGAATACATTATTTCGAAGATGGACACTTTTATACTGAAGTAAGTGCAAGGCGTAGTTCTCTTAAAGTCATAGCGCTCTCACAATTTATAATCCGCGTACTGAATTTCTTATCGTACATGCGAGGCAAATTTTATGATGCAACACATTGATGGTGGAATTATGCGCGGAATAAAATTCATACTTGCTTTGCTTTAATGTTCATATAGGCTCCGTCATGGATCTTGAGCGGTGTCTTTATAATATTGTGGACCATTAATACAATTTGAAAAACAAAATTTTATGAACGATGTGGGACTCGAACCCACGACCTCCGGCGTTCCGTGTCGGTGCTCTAACCAACTGAGCCAACCGTTCGAGTAACGTATCGTTATAAAATCTTGTTTGCTTTGTTCAACTCTCAGGTTGTGGCTTTAGGCTTTATCTACAGGATCTACTTTACGTTGATAACCTGCTCAACCCCAATATTTGCATATTAGGAAATTGACTTGAGATGTGAAATAATGAAATTCATAAAATTTTGTTTTTCAAATTTTATTTGTGTATTAATTCTAGAAGTGAGTGTTATCACTTTAAAAACATAACGTAATGTTTAAATTTAGAAGAGCGACATCTCAAGTCAATTTCCTAATATGTAAATATTAGGGTTGACCACAAACTGAGAGTTGACATAAAATTTTATTTTTCAAATTTTCTTTGTGTTTTTCTTTCCTAGAAGTGAGGGTTATCACTTTAAAAACATAACATATTATTGTGTACCATACTAACAAATGATGCTCTCTACCATTTACTAGCAAATGATACTATCTTCACTCACCTTGTTATATTTAGTAGAAATAGTTTTTGTGATATCGATGTTGTTATTTCCAGGTTGCTGGTCTCCCGCCGGCCGAGGAAGACGAGGACGATGAGTTTCCACCTCATATCTTTGTTAAGAAAAGTAGTAAAGTTAAATTTAGGTAAGAGAAATATTGTGTATATATACGTATACTGACTGTGAGTATTATTACAAATGTCACACAAGATGTTTTAATGATGTTATTTGAGTTAACTCTCCACTTGGCAGCTATGGCAAAAAATGTGTATTTTTATTATGGAAAAAGATGACAAACGCGCGAACAGGTCACCTGGTGTTAAGTGATCGCCGCCACACACACTCTTGCAACACCAGAGGAATCACAGGAGCGTTGTCGGCCTATAAGGAAGGTGGTACTCATGGTACTCATGTTTTATTGTCCCGGAAACACCGCACAGGGAAGCCACAGAATTATGGTACGTGGAAGAAAGTTCCTTGAAAACCGCACTGGAAGACCGCCATCACACCACACATCCAGTTGGTGGAGATGATATCCCAATTTGTGGCGTGTCGTGCGAAGGTGGAATTCGGCGGCAGGAATCAGGCCAAACAGCTCTTCGGAACACTCTCCGTGACAAATGCAATAGAAGACACAAATTCAAGCGACGTATTGTTAAACCACAACTTCGGCTTGGGTTGATGACCTGGACTCGTGAAGCTGTTTTGAAGGACAAATTTAAAGTTTGATTCAGACTATCGGTTACTTTACACGGCGGTTTCTGGTCTACCTCTACTTTTTCTATATTTAATGGCGATTAATGTTCTTCAGATGTAGATGGGTCTGGGTTCTTACTATGAGCTCATACGAAAGAGAAGAGAGACTAAGATCTGTTCGGTTTGGGTCAACAAATGGGGCCTTGCGAAGAAATGACTTTCCGCGCGGAGGCAAACAATAAGCACTAGGGCGGCAAAGAATAACTTTCGGTATGCTAAACACCCAAAAGTCATGTGAAATTACTGGGTAAATGAGACTTAACATATTATATCTCAAGGTGATGCGCAACTGTAGTGCAGCTCAGAATTTTTGGGTTTTTTGAAAGAAATTGAGTTTAGAAATAACCTCAATTATTGTGAGCACTTCACGCACACTAATACAAAGTGTCATACAAATCGCGAGTGTAGGACGTAACTTGACACGCAAACTAAAGTATTCCTGGCCCTGTACGAGGGCTGCACTAAAAGTATCAGGAATGGAATATTTCCACTGTTCCTGTCATATTAAAATCTTTTTAATTGAAAACTCCTTGGTTTTAAAAATCGAATACCATTTATTTATTTAAAAAAAGATTCTCGGTCTTATCACAAGGTCTTTTCAAACTTGTTTAGTTGTTGAGAAAATGGAATTGACTCGAGAAAATTCTAGAGCGATGATTTATTATGACTTTCGAAGTGGTTTAACAAAAAAACAGTGTGTTGACCGGATGATTTCTGCATTTGATGATGAAGCCCCATCCAAAACCACAATTTATCGCTGGGTTGCTGAATTTCAACGTGAACGTGTCAAGGTCGTCCAAAAACTGCAGTCATCAAAGAAAACTTTGATGCTGTGCGTAAGCTGATTGAGGAAGATTGACATATGACATACCGCGAAATTCAGGCAACTTTAAACATTGGCATTAGTCAAACACAAATAATCTTGCATGAACAATTAGTTGTAAAAAGTTGTTTTCCCGATGGATACCGCATTTGCTCTATAAAGAGCAAAAAGCGGCTCGCGTTATTTGGTGCGTCAGAAATCTCGAAAGATTCCACGCAGGATCCTCAAATGCTGTATACAACATCGTATCAGGTAACGAATCCTAGATATACGCGTACGAACCCGAAACAAAAAACCAGCCACGAGTTTGGGTGTTCGAAAATGAATCAAAGCCAACAAAAATTGTTCGTTCACGGAGTGTTGCAAAAAATATGGTGGCCACGTTTGTCTCCAAAACCGGCCATGTTGCGACTATTCCTCTTGAGGGACAAAGAACGTCGTTTCCGAACTCCGTAAAGAGAGCTGCAACCGCCGCATCATCCTCCATCACGACAATGCGAGTTCTCACACCGCACACAGAATAAAAGAGTTTGTAGAGCAAGAAAACATAGAATTATTAGACCATCCGCCGTACAGCCCCGACCTAAGCCATATTGATTTCTATACTTTCCCTAAAATAAAGAATAAATTGCGTGGTCAGAGATTTTCATCGCCTGTAGAAGCTGTGGACGCCTACAAAACGGCCATTTTGGAGACCCCAACTTCCGAATGGAATGGTTGCTTCAATAATTGGTTCCATCGTATGGAAAAATGTGTCAAATTTCAAGGAGAATACTTCGAAAAGCAATAAATACATTTTTAAATAGTAATCTTGTGTCACTTCCTTGATTCCCGAAACTTTCAGTGCCGCCCTCGTATTTATTGGTTGTCTAACAGCAAGAGACTACTATATCTAGACATAAATGATCTAAAGGCGTAGTATAAAATGAAGTGTTTGTTCAGCACGGACCCGATGCGCGTGTTCTCGACGCACTCGGTGCGGGAGTACGACCGGCGCAACGAGGACGTGGACCCGGTGGCCGCGTCCGCCGAGTACGAGCTAGAGAAGCGCGTGGACAAGATGCACGTGTTCCCCGTCGACCTGCTCAAGGGCGCCGACGGACTGGGGCTGTCCATCATCGGTACGTGCACTACTCTATCTCTTTCACTTTTCTGGAGTTTACTCCAAGAACCGATATAACTCGTGATATAAATATGAAATTCTGTCTTATTCTATATGTCGACGACTGAGTAAAATGTCAATATATATTTACAATCGTTGTAAAACTAATAGATTTACAAAAGATAATAATTTAAAAAGGTACGTGCGCCTTGCGCCAGAGTTATGTAGTGATGGGTTGAAGTTGTGCTCGATGGATGCCCGCATTCCGCTGTCCCGCTGCCGTCTTCACGTCATTGAGAAAGGCGCGGTGTTCATTCGGGTATTTTACTTGATATTATAACTGTGAAAGTTTATATATTTGTTTCTGAACCACGCCAGAATTATTGAAAAGCACATTAGTATGTTGAATTCCGAAAAAAATAATGGTTCAAAAGTCTAAGTACACCGTTTAACTAAATATTGTCATGTATTTCAGGTATGGGTGTAGGTGCGGATGCAGGGTTAGAAAAGTTGGGCATCTTCGTGAAGACCATCACAGAAAGCGGCGCGGCGGCTCGGGATGGTCGAATACACGTCAACGATCAGATCATAGAGGTGGACGGGAAGAGCTTGGTGAGATCTGATACTATTTGTTTTTGCGGGGGTCCATTATTGTTATATACAAAGACAGTGTCGTGCCAAGGTGGGAACAACAAACAATAATATTAAATAAATATGGAAATATTCGTTATTTCTGTTTATCTCCAATAGGAGGTTGTTTTTTACAGGATACTCTGGTATTATATTATATTGGTGGTTAATTTAAAGTTACATGGATGCCAAAATATCCATTAAGATTAGAATGAGGCCGAGAAGAACTCGTCGCATGAAACTCAGCACCACATAAGTAATTTATGTTGTAGCACAATGCATATTTTACGCATTAAATTCATTAATATATAATATTAATACTATGATTGTTTCATATATAAAAAACATGTGATACGTATATATTTGAATTGAAAACTACTTTAGCCCGCTGAGCACCGTTTTTTGAATATTGAGACTGATCCGTCGCGGTAGGATCTATAACGCCCGTTAGCGTAAAGTCGGCTTGAGTCAACTAATGGGACTCGGTAGGAGACGTCTCCAGCACTTTAAATCCTCTATCTAATTTATTCAAGTGAAAACTTATGTGTTATAAACTTGCTAATGTTAATAGAAGCGAAGCGATCTTTAGATAACTAAAGCGATCATCTACGGCCGTTCCCAATATACTATCTACAGATAGAGATAAATTACTACCTTCGAGTGTCAGTAATTAGCTGTCAATAATCTGAAGCTGTCCCATTATACCCGATAAGTCATTCTTATCGCCTTATATTGGGACGCGTGAATTGTAATTTCCATACATACCTACTTCTATCGCTGGTAAGCTATACGTCTTTCCATTGACAGACAGTGTGTACGGATAAGATGAGTTAGGGACTACGCGCACTTATTCAGCTCTTTTCAGCTTTTGTCCATAGAAAAGAATAATTTTGTATGGAGACGTGTACGCGTCGATTCAGCTTTCCGCGTCCATTCTGCTTTCTTGGCAAACCAGCATAAAATGAGGATTAATGTGTTTTTATTATGCGAATGCTATAGAGAGCGTTCGGCGCTGTTCGCCGTCGAATGCGGCGGAACAGCTTTTTACAGGGATGGTTCGCGACTCGGAATGGACGCGGAAAGCTGAATCGACGCGTACACGTCTCCATACAAAATTGTTGTTTTCTATGGACAAAAGCTGAATAGATCTGAATAAGTGCGCGTAGTCCCTTAAAGTTATTATTCTGATTCTTACGACGCCGTACGCGGCTGATAGAAGCTGAGCTGTATAAGTGTGGCCAAAATCGTTCAGCGAAACGCGAATGGAGCTGAATAAGTGCGCGTAGTCCCTTACCATTGATAAGTTTATTGGGCCAGAAAAGTCAACGATAGTTACGATTTTCATCTCACGTAGGCGACAACCAGTGATAGACTGAATATTGTGAACGGCCTTGAATGTTCCCCTTGGCCAGAATTGATTATAATTATGTTTAAGTTTTTTTAAATTTTAGTTATTGGTACTTACGTAATTTAAAAATTCAAACAAGCTATTGTTATTTTATAGTTCAGTTCATTATTTCGGAATTCTCCATTTATTTTTATTATACCAACTTCTTTAGATATTATTTTTAATGTAGGTTGGCGTGACGCAAGCGTATGCAGCCTCAGTGCTGCGGAACACGTCGGGTCCAGTGAAATTCCTCATCGGCAGAGAAAAGGACCCCGAAAACAGCGAGGTGGCTCACCTCATCCGGCAGTCACTAGCAGCTGACAGAGAGAGAGAGGATAGGTAGCTTTACAACAACATCATATACTATCTTCAAATCACATACACCGATTACTTTCATCTACAGAACGTTGTTGACGATTTATAATGAACCAGGAATAATGTGTTTTGCGTTTTATTGAGTGTGAATTCCGCGAAGATTTGTCTTTAATCAATTCGATACGTGTTTCGCCTCTATACGAGGCATGCGCAGAAGATGTTGACTCGCCAAATTCTCGCACGATACTGAATTGACTGAGCCGAAATCCGCTCTTTCGACAGAAGAAAGACAAATCTTAGCGGAATTTACAGTTAAATTCAACTCATCAGGAAAAATTTAACCGTAATTGAATTTATTTAATAGAACTGTATACTAAATTTTACTTGAAATCTGAATTGGTCTGTTAAATATGTAACTATTGATTATTAAATATTTTTCCAATCGAATGAAACATAAATGGATCTGCAAGATATTATAGGAGTAAACATGTTCCAAATATCTGTCTGAATTATATGGCGAGATACATTTAGGTCAGTGTTTGGTGCTATACTATTTTATAATTGTCCTGTATTCAACTTTTTTGTAAAATTTCTCGCTGCTTCACATACATCTATACAATATATGTGCTATCTTTTTTTAATGAGCTTTTGAGTTTTTACTTTTCAAACTATTGTTATGGTCAGACGATCGATGCGGTCAATTGAGTCATAGTCTGTTTTAAACGTAACGGGCAATTTCCACGATTCATTTTCGATTTGATTCTCCTCAAAAACACAATGAAAATAAATCTGACAGTGTCACGTAACGGTGGTTATTAACACAAACGTATGCTTATCGTTCAGAGCGGCGCGAGAGAGACAGCGTCGACAGCAGATAGAAGAGCAGCAGACAGTTCCCGAGCGCGACGCACATCCAGATATAGTCACCCTGAGGGCGCTGCTCAATGAGGTACTTAGCATCATGTTACTGTCCTATAACACCAACTCACTCCACCATAAATCAAATCAAAATCACTTTATTCATGTAGGTCACGGAAATCGCAATGACATTAACATGAATGTCAAAAAAAAATTTTCTTTGAATCTACCGCTACTTCGTAAAGGGTTGTGCTAATGAAAAGAAATAGCAAGAATCTCATTCCAGACACTCCAGATTTACATTTTCATCGTTTTACAAATCATTTCAATTACAATATATGTAAAGTGATGCAACAAACATACTCAAACGTCAAACTGGCCAAACAACTTGGACGATTGCTCTATTTTATATTGTTATTTAATTGAATTTCTTATGTTGTATCAAAATTGAGCCATATAAAATGCATATTTAAGAACATTGATTTTGTTGGGTTGATTGAGACACGCAAATTCCTGAAAACTATTTACAAACAACCTTTAAAAATTAATTGATCAGTTCGCGCCAACGGGTATCGCGGATACGCCCTTGCACGTTGTCATCCTCCCTATTACCAGTGGGAGGCTTCTTTTGCACAAGATGCCGGAATGATTATGGGTACCACAACGGCGCCTTTTTCTGTCGTGAAGCAGTAATGTGTAAGTATTATTGTGTTTCGGTCTGAAGGGCGCCGTAGCTAGTGAAATTACTGGGCAACTGAGATTTGGCAACTTATGTCTCAAGGTGACAAGCGCTGTTGTTGCCGCTCAGAATTTTTTGGGTTTTTCAAGAATCCTGAGCGGCACTGTTTTTCAAGAATCCTGAGCGGCACTGCATTGTAATGGGCAGGGCGTATCAATAACTAACAAAAACGCTATTTACTCGGTATCACAGACCTAGTCATAATGGATATTTATTTTTACAGCGAATTTGTAAAAGCTAATCTTTTTCAGATTTTCCGTACACGAGATAATGTTTGAGAATTGGTGCCAGTTGGTAGCAAAAGAGAGGGTAGTGAATAATTTTACAAACCAAATACGTCTAGTGTAATATGCTCGAATCATTTCCTTGAGGCTGGTTTATATATATCCACTAAAACATTTAAGCGTTTAAAAATTCATATTCAAAAATTATGATAAAACTTTTTTAACATCAGCTTAACGTCCATCTCGTCTCGTCACTTATTGTCTTAAAAAAAATTACAGTTGATCGGCATGGAGGCAGGAGGCGGCACAGCGGCGGAGATCACGAGTCGACTCCACGACTGGTGCTCCCAGCGCGTGCCCCCGCCCGAGGACTCGGAGCAGCTGCGGCACGCACTGGCACGAGCCACGCACTCCGCCAGCCGCGCGGCACACAAGTACGAGA